>ONZH01023084.1:0-77649 GCA_900303285.1 Rhinella marina | reverse complement strand
TTGGTAGGCCCAAGAGGTGAGCCATGATAAAAATTGCTTGTAGGCCCAAGAGGTGAGCCTGATAAAAATTGCTTGTAGGCCAAGAGTGAGCCATAATATATATTTTTTTTTTACGGAGCAATTCTACGGCGGTTAAGGAGGAGGAGGTGGAGGAGGAAATGGCACTTCATACAGATGGCACTTCACTTTTGGCTGCTTTCCACTGTTGGAGAAGCAAAGTCCGGGTCAATCCACTTGCTGTTCATTTTGATTAGCGTCAGCCTGTCGGCACTGTCGGTTGACAGGCGGCTGCGCTTATCGGTTATAATGCCCCGGCTGCGCTGAACACCCTTTCTGATAGCACGCTGGCGGCAGGGCAGGCAAGCACCTCCAAGGCGTACAGGGACAGTTCCAGCCACGTGTCCAACTTGGAGACCCAGTAAGTGTAGGACGCCGAGGGATCGGGGAGGACAGGGGTACGGTCTGCCAGGTACTCCCGCAACATCCGCCGATACTTGTCCCTCCTGCTGATAGCGGGCCCCGCAGTGATGGAAGTTGCACGAGGGGGTGCCATGAACGTGTCCCACACCTTGGAGAGTGTTCCCCTGGTGGCTGTGGGCCTGATCGATGTTGTGGGACTCTGGGAGACCCTCTCCTCTCTGCCGCCAGCGATGGTGGGTGGGAAAATCTCCATCATGTTCTGCACGAGTTCCCTCTGGTATTCCAGCAATCGATTCGTCCTCTCCTCTACCGGAATAAAAGAGGAGACGGTATCTTTATACCGGGGGTCCAGGAGTGCGAAGACCCAGTACAGTTTGTTCTCCACTATCCGGACAACACGTGTGTCCCGGGAAAAGCAGCCCAGCATGAAGTCAGCCATGTGTGCCAGACTCTGAATAGGCATGACGTCACTGCCCCCACCAGAAGGATCACTTGCCATTTCCTCCTCTTCCTCTTCCGCCTCCTCTCCGCCCCATCCGCGCTGAACCAATGGGACGCACACAGCCTGACTGCTACCCTCGCCGCCAGCATCCTCCTCCTCTTCCACAGCCACCTCCATGTCGTCCTCCTCCTCATCCTCCTGCAACTGCCACCGTGAAGCAGACAAAAGTGTGGTCTGACTGTGTAGCTCCGTTGCGTCTCCTCCTACCCCCGTCTCCTCTGCGTGCAATGCGTTCTCCCTTATTGCGATGAGCGATTCTTTAAGGACGCATAGGAGCGGGATGGTTACGCTCACTATAGCGTCCTCGCTGCTGACCTTCTTGGTGGACTCCTCAAAGATACGCAGTACATCGCATATGTCTGCCATCCATGGCCACTCGTGGTTGGCAAACTGAGGGAGCTGAGTTGGAGGCACGCGTGGATTCATAATCTGGTACTCCATCAATGCTCTCTGCTGCTCACACACCCTGGCCAACATGGAATAGGTGGAATTCCAGCGAGTTGGCAGGTCGCACAACAGCCGATGTTCAGGCAAATGGAGGCGTTGCTGGAGTTTTTTTAAGCTAGCAGCAGCTACAGTTGACTTCCGAAAATGAGCGCACAAGCGCCGCACTTTCACCAGTAGCTCTGCCAGGTTGGGGTAAGTCTTTAGAAATTTTTGGACTACCAGATTAAAAACGTGGGCCAGGCATGGTACGTGATTGAGTTCGGCAAGCTCCAGAGCCGCCACCAGGTTAAGGCCGTTATCGCACACGACCATGCCTGGTCCTAGCTGCAGCGGCGACAGCCACATCTCCGTCTGCTGCAATATGGCGTCCCTCACCTCTGGGGCGCTGTGCTTCCTGTTGCCCAAGCTGATGAGCTTAAGCATCGCCTGCTGACGTCTCCCCGCGCCAGTGCTACAACGCTTCCAGCTAGTGGCTGAGGGCGATGTTAAGGCAGAGGAGGAGGAGGAGGAGGAAGAGGAGGGGGGTTTATCAGAACCGCTGCTGGCAATCTTGGGCGGGGGTGGTAGGTAGGCCGTCTCTCTTTGCGACCCCGTCCCCGCTTCCACAACATTCACCCAGTGTGCCGTCAAAGAGATGTATCGTCCCTGGCCGCAAGCGCTTGTCCACGAGTCGGTGGTCAAGTGGACCTTTGCGCTGACTGCGTACCTCAGGGCCCGCCTGATGTTACGCGACACGTGCTGGTGCAGGGCGGGGACGGCACTCCGGGAAAAGTAGTGGCGGCTGGGGACGGAATAGCGAGGTGCGGCAGCCGCCATCAGGTCGCGGAAGGCCTGCGTCTCCACAAGCCTAAACGGCAACATCTCCAGGGCCAGCAGTTTGGAGATGTGGCAGTTTAAGGCTTGGGCTTGGGGGTGACTCGAGGCGTACTTCCGCCTGCGGTCGAACGCCTGCGAGATGGACAGTTGATGGGACGAGGAGTGTGAAGGTGCAGGCGAAGATGCGGGGGAAGGGGAGGCAGCAGGAGAAGGCCCCAAAGTAGTCGAGGCAGAGGCAGATGTGGAGGTATCCTGGCTGGAGGTCTGGACCGCAGTGGCAGCACACAACAAAGGGGAAGAGGCAGTGGCAGGAAGACCTGGCGCAGGTTGTATTGCGTTTGCTCTCTAACACTCAGCCCAGTGCTTGACTTCCAAGTGACGCCGCATGCCTGAGGTGGTCATATTGCTCTTCTCAGAGCCCCTACTCAGTTTTGAGTGGCAGAGTGTGCAAACCGTTTGTCATCCGCACAAACATTAAAAAGTCTCCACACCACAGAAGTACGAGGCCTCGATGGGGGAGCTTTGCGCGACTGCCTGCTGCCGGGAACAGCTTCGGCCCTGCTGGCTGTGGCCTCACTTCTCTGTCTGGACTGTCTCTGCCTGTGGACATCCTCTGCCTGTGGACATCCCTCTGCTTGTGGACATCCTCTGCCTGGACATCCTCTGCCTCTGGACATCCCTCTGCCTCTTGCTGCCTTTTTCGGTGCTGCGCAGACCACCACCTCTCCACTGCTTTCCCCGCTGGACATCACCCCTGGCCAAGTGTGGTCGGTCATTTCGTCATCCACCACCTCCTCTTCCACTTCCTCACTCTGCTCCTCCTCCTGCCCACTGGACATTCCAACAGCCTCCCTTGATGGCAACTGCGTCTCATCATCATCATCGCTCATGATAACAGATGCTGGTTCAGGGTCCACATCAGCAGGAGATGGCGAATACTCAAGTGGTTGGGCATCACTACAAACAAATTCCTCTGGTAGCTCCAGGGATTCTTCCGGCACATCTGAAAAGGACCCGAAAAGAGCTCCTGGGAGGGGTCAAGGGTGGGATGACTCTGTTGGCCAGGTGTGGAGGAAGGAGGGTCAGAGTGAGACTGTGTGGATGACTGGCTGGTGGACAACTGTGTGGAAGCGTTATCGGCTATTCATTGCACCACATGTTCACACTGCTCAGGCCTCAACAGCGGTGTAACCCGCCCCCTGCTTAACTGTCCCATAAAGGCAGGGATTCTGGATGAGCGGAATCCTGGCTGCCCCTCACCAGCAAGCATTGTATCCCCACTGGCTTCAACAAGGCCCCCAACAGCATTTCCGCGCCCCCGTCCTCGTCCGATTCCGCTAGCCCTCCGCATTTTTTTTTTTTGTTACAATATTTGGCGTACACAGCCTTATACTACCAGGTCAGACGGTGTGTATTAACACCACGTATATAAAAGAGTTTTGCAGGCACGCAGAACGCACAGTACAGGTGCCAAATAAAAGGACTTTTTTTTTAAATATTTCTAGGTACACAGCCGTGTACTACAGGTCAGACGGTGTGTATTAACACCACGTATATAAAAGAGTTTTGCAGGCACGCAGAACGCACATTACAGGAGCCTAATAAAAGGCCTTTTTTAAAAATATTTCTAGGTACACAGCCGTGTACTACAAGGTCAGACGGGGTGTATTAACACCACGTATATAAAAGAGTTTTGCAGGCACGCAGAACGCACAATACAGGAGCCAAATAAAAGGACTTTTTTTTTAATATTTCTAGGTACACAGCCGTGTACTACAAGGTCAGACGGTGTGTATTAACACCACGTATATAAAAGAGTTTTGCAGGCACGCAGAACGCACAATACAGGAGCCAAATAAAAGGACTTTTTTTTAAAATAATTCTAGGTACACAGCCGTGTACTACCAGGTCAGACGGTGTGTATTAACACCACGTATATAAAAGAGTTTTGCAGGCACGCAGAACGCACAATACAGGTGCCAAATAAAAGGCCTTTTTTTTAAATATTTCTAGGTACACAGCCGTGTACTACAAGGTCAGACGGTGTGTATTAACACCACGTATATTAAAGAGTTTTGCAGGCACGCAGAACGCACAATACAGGTGACAAATAAAAGGCCTTTTTTTTTAATATTTCTAGGTACACAGCCGTGTACTACAAGGTCAGACGGTGTGTATTAACACCACGTATATATAAGAGTTTTGCAGACACGCAGAACGCACAATACAGGTGCCAAATAAAAGGCCTTTTTTTTAATATTTCTAGGTACACAGCCGTGTACTACAAGGTCAGACGGTGTGTATTAACACCACGTATATAAAAGAGTTTTGCAGGCACGCAGAACGCACAATACAGGAGCCAAATAAAAGGCCTTTTTTTAAATATTTCTAGGTACACAGCCGTGTACTACAAGGTCAGACGGTGTGTATTAACACCACGTATATAAAAGAGTTTTGCAGGCACGCAGAACGCACAATACAGGTGCCAAATAAAAGGCCTTTTTTTAATATTTCTAGGTACACAGCCGTGTACTACAAGGTCAGATGGTGTGTATTAACACCACGTATATAAAAGAGTTTTGCAGGCAAGCAGAACGCACAATACAGGTGCCAAATAAAAGGCCTTTTTTTTAAATATTTCTAGGTACACAGCCGTGTACTACAAGGTCAGACGGTGTGTATTAACACCACGTATATAAAAGAGTTTTGCAGGCACGCAGAACGCACAATACAGGAGCCAAATAAAAGGCCTTTTTTTTAATATTTCTAGGTACACAGCCGTGTACTACAAGGTCAGACGGTGTGTATTAACACCACGTATATAAAAGAGTTTTGCAGGCACGCAGAACGCACAATACAGGAGCCAAATAAAAGGACTTTTTTTTAAATATTTCTAGGTACACAGCCGTGTACTACAAGGTCAGACGGTGTGTATTAACACCACGTATATAAAAGAGTTTTGCAGGCACGCAGAACGCACAATACAGGAGCCAAATAAAAGGCCTTTTTTTTAAAATATTTCTAGGTACACAGCCGTGTACTACAAGGTCAGACGGTGTGTATTAACACCACGTATATAAAAGAGTTTTGCAGGCACGCAGAACGCACAATACAGGTGCCAAATAAAAGGACTTTTTTTAAATATTTCTAGGTACACAGCCGTGTACTACAAGGTCAGACGGTGTGTATTAACACCACGTATATAAAAGAGTTTTGCAGGCACGCAGAACGCACAATACAGGAGCCAAATAAAAGGCCTTTTTTTTAATATTTCTAGGTACACAGCCGTGTACTACCAGGTCAGACGGTGTGTATTAACACCACGTATATAAAAGAGTTTTGCAGGCACGCAGAACGCACAAGACAAGAGCCAAATAAAAGGCCTTTTTTTTAAATATTTCTAGGTACACAGCCGTGTACTACAAGGTCAGACGGTGTGTATTAACACCACGTATATAAAAGAGTTTTGCAGGCACGCAGAACGCACAATACAGGAGCCAAATAAAGGACCTTTTTTTTAAATATTTCTAGGTACACAGCCGTGTACTACAAGGTCAGACGGTGTGTATTAACACCACGTATATAAAAGAGTTTTGCAGGCACGCAGAACGCACAATACAGGAGACAAATAAAAGGCCTTTTTTTTAAATATTTCTAGGTACACAGCCGTGTACTACAGGTCAGACGGTGGTATTAACAGCACGTATATAAAGAGTTTTGCAGGCACGCAGAACGCACAGTACAGGTGCCAAATAAAAGGACTTTTTTTTAAAATAATTTCTAGGTACACAGCCGTGTACTACAAGGTCAGACGGTGTGTATTAACACCACGTATATAAAAGAGTTTTGCAGGCACGCAGAACGCACAATACAGGTGCCAAATAAAAGGCTTTTTTTTAAATATTTCTAGGTACACAGCCGTGTACTACAAGGTCAGACGGTGTGTATTAACACCACGTATATAAAGAGTTTTGCAGGCACGCAGAACGCACAATACAGGTGCCAAATAAAAGGCCTTTTTTTTAATATTTCTAGGTACACAGCCGTGTACTACAAGGTCAGACGGTGTGTATTAACACCACGTATATAAAAGAGTTTTGCAGCACGCAGAACGCACAATACAGGTGCCAAATAAAAGGCCTTTTTTAATATTTCTAGGTACACAGCCGTGTACTACAAGGTCAGACGGTGTGTATTAACACCACGTATATAAAAGAGTTTTGCAGGCACGCAGAACGCACAATACAGGAGCCAAATAAAAGGCCTTTTTTTAAATATTTCTAGGTACACAGCCGTGTACTACAAGGTCAGATGGTGGATATTAACAGCACTTATATAAAAGAGTTTTGCAGGCACGCAGAATGCACAGTACAGGTGCCAAATAAAAGGACTTTTTTTTTTAAATATGTCTGATTACACAGCCGTGTACTAACAGCTCAGACGGTGGGTATTAACAGCACGTATATAAAAGAGTTTTGCTGGCACGCAGAATGCACAGTACAGGTGCCAAATAAAAGGCCTTTTTTTAAATATGTCTGATTACACAGCCGTGTACTAACAGGTCAGACGGTGGGTGTTAACAGCACTTATATAAAAGAGTTTTGCAGGCACGCAGAACGCACAGTACAGGTGCCAAATAAAAGGCCTTTTTTTTAAATATGTCTGATTACATAGCCGTGTACTAACAGGTCAGACGGTGGGTATTAACAGCACGTATATAAAAGAGTTTTGCTGGCACGCAGAACGCATAGTACAGGTGCCAAATAAAAGGCCTTTTTTTTAAATATTTCTAGGTACACAGCCGTGTACTACAAGGTCAGACGGTGTGTATTAACACCACGTATATAAAAGAGTTTTGCAGGCACGCAGAACGCACAATACAGGAGCCAAATAAAAGGACTTTTTTTAAAATATTTCTAGGTACACAGCCGTGTACTACAAGGTCAGACGGTGTGTATTAGCACCACGTATATAAAAGAGTTTTGCAGGCACGCAGAACGCACAATACAGGTGCCAAATAAAAGGACTTTTTTTTTTAAATATTTCTAGGTACACAGCCGTGTACTACCAGGTCAGACGGTGTGTATTAACACCACATATATAAAAGAGTTTTGCAGGCACACAGAACGCACAATACAGGTGCCAAATAAAAGGCCTTTTTTTAAAATATTTCTAGGTACACAGCCGTGTAGTACAAGGTCAGACGGTGTGTATTAACACCACGTATATAAAAGAGTTTTGCAGGCACGCAGAACGCACAATACAGGAGCCAAATAAAAGGACTTTTTTTTTAATATTTCTAGGTACACAGCCGTGTACTACAAGGTCAGACGGTGGATATTAACAGCACGTATATAAAAGAGTTTTGCAGGCACGCAGAACGCACAGTACAGGTGCCAAATAAAAGGACTTTTTTTTAAAATATTTCTAGGTACACAGCCGTGTACTACAATGTCAGACGGTGGATATTAACAGCACGTATATAAAAGAGTTTTGCAGGCACGCAGAACGCACAATACAGGTGCCAAATAAAAGGCCTTTTTTTTAAATATGTCTGATTACACAGCCATGTACTAACAGGTCAGACGGTGGGTATTAACAGCACGTATATAAAAGAGTTTTGCAGGCACGCAGAACGCACAATACAGGTGCCAAATAACAGGACTTTTTTTTAAATATGTCTGAGTACACAGCCGTGTACTAACAGGTCAGACGGTGGGTATTAACAGCACGTATATAAAAGAGTTTTGCAGGCACGCAGAACGCATAGTACAGGTGCCAAATAAAAAGCCTTTTTTATAAATATGTCTGATTACACAGCCGTGTACTAACAGGTCAGACGGTGGGTATTAACAGCATGTATATAGAAGAGTTTTGCAGGCACGCAGAACGCACAATACAGGTGCCAAATAACAGGACTTTTTTTTAAATATGTCTGAGTACACAGCCGTGTACTAACAGGTCAGACGGTGGGTATTTACACCTGGTATACAAAAAGGGTATTGCAGGCACACAGAACCCAGAACACTAGAGCCAAAGAAACTGTATTTAAAAAAAAAAATGTACACAGCCGTATACTGCCAGAAGATCAGATGGCGCATATACACACTAGGTATATAACAGGGTTTTGCAGCCAAAAAGAACGCAGAACAGTAGTGCCAAATATAGTTTGGTATGTAGCAGAGCACCTAATACACCACTAATGCCTCTCTCTGTCCCTACTCCAGCAGCTATCCCTGAATACAGCAGCCGTTCTCTGCAGAGTGTATATAGTAGTAAAGCTATCACTGTACTGCACTATAGTAGCCCTGATAAGGGCTTTTAATCACGCTCCTGCCTGTCCAACAGCTAAAACCTATCTCTCCCTTCTCCAGCCTCTGTCCCTGACTAAGTTCACGCAGCATATGCGAACGAGCAGGATGACCTGAGTTATTAATATTCGAGGTCACGTGGTTTTTCCAGCCAATCCATGTAGACGCCGTTTTCGCGCTGCCAGCGTGCTCCGCGGGCCTGTCATACCCCCCCTGCATGGTGATTGGTGGAAAAAGAGCGCCAGGGAAGGTGGGAGGGGAAACGAATTCTAAGTGCGCCATCGCCGTTATACTCGATCGAAATCGAGTATGCCGAATAGCGTAGTACTCGATCGAATACCGGCTCATCTCTAGTTATAGTTACTAGAGAGGGGTCGTTGATCCAGGGTGTTATTCTGATTGCCTGATTAGAGTCGGGAAGGAATTTTTTCCCCTAAAGTGAGGAAAATTGGCTTCTACCTCACACGGGTTTTTTTGCCTTCCCCTGGATCAACTAGGAAAACAGGCTGAACCAGTGTAAGCAGCACTTACACTTGCCAGCTCACTGACTGCAGTGCGATCTGAGCACGGGCTGGAACCCTACCTGCTCTCAATACAGATGAACAACACTGCATGTGGAAAAGGTTCTGATAAGTGCCCTAGTGTCACAAGTAGGAGGGAAAGGTTTTGTAAAATGGTAAAGGATTACCTAGCTGACAATGTCAACGTCCTCAGCGATCCCTCTGTGCCTTATAATTATTGGGTGTCTATGTTGGACACATGGCATGAACTGGCGCTCTATGCCTTGGAGGTGCTGGCCTGCCTGCCACCAGCGTTTTTTTGGAGCGGTTATTTACTGCTCTCAATAAAGATGAACAGCGCTGCATGTGGAAAAGGTTCTGATAAGCGGCCTAATGTCACAACTAGCAGGGAAAAGTTTTGTAAAATTGTAAAGGATTACCTAGCTAACAATATCAATGTCCTCAACGATTCCTCTGTGCCTTATAAATATTGGGTGTCTAAGCTGGACACATGGCACAAACTGGCGTTCTACGCCTTTGAGGTGCTGGCCTGCCCTGCCGCCAGCGTTTTTTCAGAGCGGTTATTTACTGCTCTCAATAAAGACAAACAGTGCTGCATGTGGAAAAGGTTCTGATAAGCAGCCTAGTGTCACAACTAGCAGGGAAATGTTTTGTAAATTGGTAAAGGATTACCTAGCTAACAGTGTCAATGTCCTCAGCGATCCCTCTGTGCCTTATAAATATTGGGTGTCTAAGCTGGACACATGGCACGAACTGACGTTCTACGCCTTTGAGGTTCTGGCCTGCCGCCAGCGTTTTTTCGGAGCGGTTATTTAGTGCCGCTGGGGGCATAATAACTGCTAAGCGCACCCGCCTGTCAACTGAAAATGCTGACAGGTTGACGCTAATCAAAATGAACAAGGCCTGGATTGTCCCTGACTTCGCTACCCCATCAGAGGATAGCGACTGAACATAAAGGAACTTTAAATGTGGCTTTTAAGGTGTATTGAATACATTGTATTTCCATTAACCCCTTCCTCTTCTCGTCCTCTTCCTCCAGCATATCAAACTGCTTATTAGGCTGCCCTTGCCTTTAAATATTTAAGGGGTTCACCAGCAGGCCCTCACCCCTAATTTTTTAACCTAAAAAAATTAACCTCACTCTGGTCCTCCTGACATGTTGACCTAACAAGAACCTGTCTTGTGCCGCCCTCCAAACTGAGACATGAAGCTAAGAGTTTTGGATGACTTTGTTTCCAGCAGGCACAGTTTCACCGTGCCCAGAGCCATCGCCTCTGCAGCACGCCCACTTCCCCGTCCCTTTCTGCTCGCCTTGCACATATTATATAGTATATATGCAACTTTGTCACAAGTACAGTAGTGCCGATTTTTATTAAGTGTATGATCAGAAACATTTCACCAAATGTCAAATATTTAGAATGGGCAAACGTTATAGAGCAGCCACAAATGAGGAACAACGGCCTAAATTAACGGTAGAAAAAATACCAAATAATGCACACGCTGTGCACGTAGTGTTAGTGTCAGGGCGTTCTTTATGCCACAAAAGAAAAAAAAATGCAGCCAGATATAACAATGGACTTTTGTGTCTTTTGGATAGAAATACTAGCCCTACCTAGTCAAATCCTATCCCTACAGTATAATTCCCTCCTTGCAAAAGTTATACTGCAGACGCAAATGAGGAACTGTGGCCTAAATTAACGGTAGAAAATATAACAACATATGTTAGGTATATAGACTTTTGAAAGATTCTAATACACACGCTGTGCACGTATTAGTAGTCTTAGGGCACACTTGCATTCTTTTTGCCCCAAAAGAAAAATAAAATGCAGCCAGATATAACAATGAACTTTTGTGCCTTTTGAACAGAAACACTAGCCCTACCTAGCCAAATCCTATCCCTATAGTATAATTCCCTCCTTGCACAAATGTTATATAGCAGACGCAGCTGAGGAACTGCGGCCTAAATTAACGGTAGAAAATATACCAACGGATGTCAGGTATATAGACTACAGAACGGTTTTAATGCACACGCTGTGCACATACTGGTAGTGTCAGGGGACACTTGCGTTTTTTTTGCCCCAAAAGAAAAAAAAATGCAGCCAGATATAACAATGGACTTTTGTGTCTTTTGAACAGAAACACTAGCCCTACCTAGCCAAATCCTATCCCTACAGTATAATTCCCTATTTGCACAAATGTTATACAGAAGACACAGCCGAGGACCTGTGGCCTAAATTAACGGTAGAAAATATACCAACGAATGTCAGGTATATAGAATACAGAATGGTTCTAATGCACACGCTGTGCACCTACTCGTAGTGTCAGGGCACACTTGCGTTCTTTTTGCCCCAAAAGAAAAAAAAATGCAGCCAGATATAACAATGGCCTTTTGTGACTTTTGAACAGAAACACTAGCCCTACCTAGCCAAATCCTATCCCTACAGTATAATTCCCTCCTTGCACAAATGTTATACAGCAGAAGCAGCTGAGGAACTGCGGCCTAAATTAACAGTAGAAAATATACCAACGGACGTCAGGTATATAGACTTTTGAAAGGTTCTAATAGACGCGCTGTGCATGTACAGCATGTGTAACAACGGATGTGAGGTATATAGACTACAGAACTGTTCTAATGCATACGCTGTGCACGTGGTATTAGCGTCAGGCACACTTGTGTTCTTTTTGCCCCAAAATAATAAAAAAAATGCAGCCAGATATAACAATGGACTTTTGTGTCTTTTGAACAGAAATACTAGCCCTGCCTAGCCAAATCCTATCCCTATACAAGTCCCTCCTTGTGCAAATGTTATACAGCAAGACGCAAAGGAGGTACTGCAGGCTTAACAGCAGAAATAATAGCAAAGTATAGTATAGTAAGTATATAGTATACAGTGAATATCATACAGCATGCAGCAGCTGCACAGGTGGCGTTAATGGCAGGCCACCTAGCGCTATTTTTAACACCCCCAAAATAAAATAAAAACTTTGCTCGCAAGATATAATAGCCCTTAAAAGGGCTTTTGGGTCTTTGAAACAGAAATTCTATCCCTGCCTAGCGTTCTTCTGTCCCTACTCTTTCTGTCCCTGCTTGCAGCAGCTCTCCCTGCTTGGTATGATCCGGTCACATGTCACCGGGTGCTTTATAGCACCCGATGACGCGTTCCCAGCCAGTCAATCACTGTAATGCCAGTAGCTAACATGGCTACTGGCATTACAGTGAATGCCAGCACCTTCCCGTACGCTAATTGGCTAATTAGCGTGCGGGGAGGAGACTCGGTGTTCGGCTGCGTGGTCACGAGCGCCGCCATGTTCGGTCAAATAGTGTATTCGGCTGAACATGTTCGCTCATCACTTTTCACTATGAATAAATGTAACATTTTTTAATTTTATGGATTGAAATTTACTCAGATCTGGTGAAGCAATATTGTTGTGTAGTATTATACCATACATCTGTTTTTCAGTGGCTCTTTTATGCTATTGATTAGCCACGTTGTCATGAATAGCGCTGCTAGCACTGCTAATGTCTTTTTACACGGATTTATCATTGGGTCAATTATCAGGATGAGCATTTGTAGAAAGGCTTGTTCCCAATTATTGCCCCCATGACTTGATGCCATTTGATCCCAGTGGCCTAGTCTGTATTTGCGCTGATTTACTCCTGTGTTCAGTGTCCACTGCTCAACCACATACTGGAGCGGCAGAACATGGTTCTAAGGTTTGTTGCTATGCAGCTGTTCCTGTAAAAATTATTTTGGAGGCCCATCATATGGATACAACCAGAATGCTCAAATTAGAAATTCCCAATTAAAACTTAACATTTAATCAGCTCAAAATATTAAAAATTCATCCCAAAATAAACAACAAAAAGTACAAAATCAAAACAATTCATATTTCCAGACACAAGACATGATCCAAATGTCAATCACCTTGCAACATGATTATAATATACGATAGAAAGAAATCAATATGCAGGATTGTCTTGTTGTTATGACTCACAATTACGGTGACCACAGATACGAGGTACGGAAGGCAGCTCAAGAAGTAGGATCGGGATGATGGACAACTACTGACCCTGATATATCCCTAGGGCTACCCCTGGATACAAGCGGAGCACCCACCCTGAAAGGGGCGACCCCACTTCTCGGTGGCTAAACCCTTACTGGTACCTCAAATAGCCCTGAAGATTGTGCAGTCATCCTTTTCATATAGGTTTCGTCTCAACGCGCTTCCCTATAAACGGTGTAGGGTCAATGGTTCATCAGGAGACATAGGCAAAATTAAACATTGAGGACTGATAATGGTCGATAGTGTGGCACCCAGATGATGGAGAGCACTCAAAAGTCGACAGAGCGCCTCTATATATACCTGTATGGGCAGTACTTTGAAGAGGAGCGCCATCAGGATTCCATGGAGCCACATGTAAACGCTATGTGCATCACTTCTAGTCTGTGGAACGCAAACCAGAAGTGACATATCGCAATGAGGTGAGCTGCACCAGGCCAAAATCAATTGAGCAGGATAAAGGGAGATACAGCAGAGATATTGTATGTAAGTAAAAAGAAATTAATCCACAATAAGGATAGACATATAAATCACAAAAATGACAGTAATCACATAGTTGCTGCTCAAGAAGACTGGAAGCGCTGTGCGTTCCATGCTGGAATGCATAACATGGAAACCTGTTTGCACTAAATATGATGCAAGAAATGATAAATAAAAGATGAAAATAATAAATCCTAATAATAGTGCAAAAAGGGGTTACTTGATAATAACTGTAAGGGCGCATATAAGTACAACCCCACAGGTGAAAGAAAAGGATGCCAGGACACAAGACTATGGGTGAAATAGACAATATAAATTGAATATAATTATATAAGCCATGTGATAAGGCATCATTGAATTACCAACATGTAGAGTAAAAATATACAAAAGAAATTGGAGTAATCTCAGTCCGATGATTGACAGGTTGACATCCCACCCCTTTTTTCCCTCATTTGGTGGGGAATACCAGTACAATAGATACATAATGGCTTAAAACTGAAACCCATTGAAGAGACCAAAATGACCAATTATAGAAAGCATACAGAGATACACTCATATGGATACACCCAAATATTACTTGCTCACACAGCAGCAGGCAGTAGCAAGACACTACGAGATGATTGATGATAAGGTCCCTGAAGCAACTTTGAGAAGGCAGGTCTCAGGGAAAGGAAGAAACTGGCTGTCCTGCCCTGTACCTATAAGTCATCACAGCCACATGACCATGTCTATAATAATAAAGTGCGTAGTTTCTTAAGTATTCTACTTAGCTTTTTATATGAACTTAGGCTGGTTGAGGTGCTGTACATCTATATGTAGTGCAGTAAGTCTACTGGGTTATGTGCCACTCGTGCAGGGGGTGGAAGACAAGGGGCCCACCGGAGGATTCACTTGTATCCCTGTGGGCCAGTCTGAGCCTGACTGTGAGATTTTGCCTATATTATTCCCTGAATCCATAATCCATAATTTAATTACTATTTCTAATACAAATCTTGTTGAAAGCACCTAGTATTCCTTGCTTTAAATTATGCACTTTTGCTGATTTTTTTTTTTAGATTGAATACATTTCTTTACAATCATGCAAGTAGGTAGCGAGAGTGCTGTGGGTGGAACACACAGCTATACTGTTCTCTAGTAGGGGTGGACTGGCCATAGACCCTACAAGGGCCGAAGCATGGGGGCTGCCCAAGCCATCCTCACAACCACCACCAGTAGATAATGATCTGATACTCTCAGTATTAATTAATGCATGTAACATCAGGTACTTACGCACCAACACCCGCAGGTGGCCTCCTAAACTCTGAATACGTCAGCAGGTGTCCTCTTGAATACTGTGATGAGAGCAGCAGTATTTGGTTCTTGGGTGGTATTTTGTGGTGCACTATGATATTGCAGACTCCGACTACTTGTTTTCCCTGCCTAATTGTGCTGCCCGTCTTTTGTCAGTTTGGACCCACCTACAACATGGGGCCACTTTTAGTTTTTTCCAAGGCAACCTTAAGTTTGCATTCCGCTCCTGTTGATTCTGTTCCTGTGTTTCAAACTGAGCCCTGCAAAGTCTGTCTGGCCCTGGACTTCCTGTATCAGGAATCAAGCCTGGAAACTCCTGTATTCCAAGAAGTAGCCTTGCTCACTGGGCTACTGGCTACTCAGGAGAGCTCCACTCCTGAACATAGTGAATAGTTTCCTAGTCTTGGATGAACTGTGCTCGTTTTGCCACAGCTTGGAACTTCCTATATAAACCAGACCTTGCCACTTCCTCCTTGCCAGGGCATTGTGCCTTCTGCCTCTATCTAGCTCCTAAGCGTCCTCCTAAACCGCCATGTTTACTTGTGTACCGAACTCGGATTGTTACCTGACCCCGCTTCTGCCTAATCCTAACCTTCTTTGTTTACTTATGTACCGAACTCGGATTGTTACCTAAACACGCTTCTGCCAAATCCTATACTGTGGTGCTTACTTGTTATCAACCCGGACTGTTATTCTACACTGCTTGCATCCGCTACTTCAGTGCTCCAGATTGACTCAGCCTTGGACTCTTTACCTCCCTTCCAGGCCTAGACGATTTCTCATTTGAAGTGAGGAATTGTGACATCACTCTTACACCCTGGTTATTCTCCTGCTGTTCCTGTACCACACTCCATGCTCCTTCATTGAGACCATGGTCTTGTGCTATGCTCCATGTTACTGTGCCATGCTCTTCTTTCCAGCTCCTGGCTGCTCCCCTGTTGTCTGTGCTCATGGTTTCATTCAGTTCCTGATCTGTTCCTGTTGTCCATGTTCCCATTCCACGCTCGATTCTATGGTCTTCTTGGAACCATAAGGATCCACTATCTTGTCAAGAAAAAGTAGCACATGTTCCCTGGCACTTTACATATTTTCATAGTTGTTTTAGTGCCTCCTTTTTCTTGAAACTCATATTTATTATGTTTTATCTTAAATGCTATTCTTAAAGGGCTAGCCAATTTCTGGCCACTGGACAAAAACCACAAAGGAATGCACTTCCAATCGAATAAAATGAATAGAGAAATTTTATTGTGAAAAACACACAAACACAAATATTTAAAAATTGTAAACAATAAAGGGTGTGCTGGTATAAATGACATCAGGCACAGGCAATAGCTCACCTAAAGTCCACAAATAAGGAACAATCATGTATATCCCAGGACAATATCAGACTCCATCAAATATCAAAGAAATCCTGATAATTCAGCATCATTGAATGTAGCACAATACCTTAAAATGAAATTAAATTAAATATGCACCAAACTACTAGGTGAGCATTAGAGAGACTGCTCCACGCGTATCACTGGGAAAGCCCAGCTTCCTCAGGGGGTCAATTTCTGGCTACTGTTGACCAATGTATACAATGACTCTAGGGCACATACTAATATAGTCTCTGTTTATATTCTGTGATGTTTCCTGTATTTTATAAGCCATGTCTCTTTGTTAGGCAGATCCTCTGTGCTGTTCACATAGATTTCCTGTCCATAAGATGGCCACTGATTGAAGATCATGTGACCAGACAGATCACTCAGCCTTCTCTATTCAAACACACTGGATATGCAGTAAACTGCCAATAGCAAGGTGCAGATGGCAGCTGTAGTGTATTTGAATGGAGGAGACATCTCATGGAGGTGATTTGTTTGGTCACATGACCCTCCACCGGCAGCCATTTTATGGAAAGCACAAAAACTTGGCAAACAAGAAGGCATACTTTATGAAATATAGAAAATAGCACAGAATTTCAACACAGATTATATTAGTAAATAACATATAGTCATCTCACAAACACATTTGTAACCAGAAAGTGGCCAACCCCTTTAAACAATTAAGTAGTAGCCTTTCTAGTTTTAAAAGGAAAAATATCAGTAGTAGATTTAATATTAACTGTAGTACCAGGTTTTCCTATTTTATAATCAAACAGACACATTTCCTAATAATAAGCATTCTCCATTAAATCTGATCATGCTGTGTCATCACTGTGTTTTGCAGATCAAACCCATTAAAAGAACATAAATGTTTACTCGTGGGACATATGCTATCTGCATCAGCAGATACATGCTGTTAAATGGTTTTACTGTATATTCAAAGGCCACTAAGCTGATTCTTTATTGTATATAATTAGTAATGAAAAAGCAAGAATTAAGGAAATTCTCAGGATATTTATATTATTATTCTAGAAGGGCGGTAAAAAAACAATAACGCAGTAAACCTAGTTTACTGTATTATCAATTTTTGCCTATATCGTTCATGAACTGATTACTTATACAGAAGCACCATCATTAAGGAAGAATTTACTGCCAATCAATTTTCTTTGACAGGAAAGCTACAGTTTGGAGCTAAGCTAATGACTTAGAATAACACATAACCTGCAACTTCCTGATATTCGAGTAGGAGTCATTCACTCATAACCCCACCTGATTTTTAATACCTCATTCTTTGGCCATATTTGCAAAACAAAATGGTCCTTAAAATGGTTAAACTGTCAGTTTTTCATGGCCATGGCCAATTTTTTTTTTTATTCACTTCCTGGCTGTCTGTTTTTAACAGACGCTTGTTATCTATTCACCATCCATTTTTAATGTCTGTTAAAAAAACAAATACATTTTATTGGCCTTTTTTCCCTGAAAACACCCATAGATTTGTCACATAATCACCCAGGCACTATTTTCTCTGGGGATTCTTCCTGCCTCTTCTCAGTTTCTTCTGGCAACCAACCTGTTTAATGTCTGTCAAACAGATGTCATGCTATAGAATGGCAGTTAAAAACTGACCCATTGACTTCTATGGAGTCCATCAGGCTGTCAAACCAGTCAAAAATAAGATATATCCTATTTTTTGACGCAAATTATTCACAGTCCATTAAAACTTAAGAAGTGTGAATACATCCATAGACCTCAACTATTCTGAAAATGTCCATCACAAAACAATATTTTACTCTCATGTGAATATATCCCTACCCTGGGTGGAACTATGACCACAAAATATAAGTGAGACAAAGACGATGGGGGAGATTTATTAAGACTGGTGTAAAGGAAAATGTGCTTAGTTGTCCATAGCAACCAGATTCCACCTTTCATCTTCCAACATAGCTCTGAAAAATAAAAGGTGGAATTGGATTGTTGTCCTGGGCAACTAAGCCAGTTTTCCTTTACACTAGTTTTGATAAATCTGCCCCAATCTTCTTTATAAAACAATGTGTGTTATAAATTGAGAGGGGACCCAATTCTATTTTCCAAAATACAGAGCCAGTAAGAAAAGGTACCTTCCTCTCTGGTCATATATTATATGATGACCGATTCATTTAATTGGGTGCCATGTAGTGCTATATTTCTCCTGCAGGTGTTTTGGCAAGGAAAATGTAACATTGCTGCAGCATCCTTCTGATCCTGCTGATAACAAGCTAAGCAGCTTAACTCTGCAGATAAGCTAAATAAGGGCTGCTTCCTTTTAAAAAGTGGTTGTCGTGTTAAAACCTTCTGAGATATGCCATAGTTAAAATCAGAATTTATGATCTTCACCATCAAGGTTTGCCAAATCTATCTCTTGGAGAAGAAGGCCAGCTGTGTATACAGAACGTACAATAAATAAGGCACAGGCTGGCACAGCTGAACCACCAGTGAATTCCCAGGTGGCTACCAGAACAAGACTATGGATTCCTCAGCCCCTTGATTCCATCGGGCCCCAAATGGCAGGTAGCTTTATTCAGACTTCTGACATCAGGGATCTAGAATGCATGACCTTTTTTGCAGGCCACATCCTTTTTGTAATGTGTCATCATGACTCTTTTCCTAATGTTTAACACCCTTCCAATGCAGGTTTGAGTGCCAGGATTGGGTCTGATGATGCAGCATCCCAGAGCCACATACAGTTAAAGTTACATAGTTAATACGGTAAAAAAAAAAAACATAAATCCATCAAGTTCAACCAAGGGATAGGTGGGGATATTAACTTTAGAAAAGGTGAGTGAGACCCAAATTTCTAAACATTTTTATAAACATCGATGTCATTTACTTTTATGAATTCATCTAAGCCCTTTTTAAAACCATCC
This sequence comes from Rhinella marina, assembly GCA_900303285.1. Classification (NCBI taxonomy): domain Eukaryota; kingdom Metazoa; phylum Chordata; class Amphibia; order Anura; family Bufonidae; genus Rhinella; species Rhinella marina. Next base: position 58,536 of record ONZH01023084.1, on the reverse strand, counting down.
ACTGTTCCTGCTGTGACCACATCCTCAGGTAGACTATTTCACAGATTTACAGTTCTTATAGCAAAGAAGTCTCGACACCTCTGGAGACTGAACTTTTTCTTTTCCAGATGGAGGAAAAGCCCCCTTGTCTTTTGAGGGGATTTTACATGGAACATCTTTTCACCATATTTTTTTTGTATGGCCCATTTATATATAGTCTGCAGAATCCTTCAAAGATTTTTCCCGAAAGCAGAAGTTAAGCTTACTAGTCTATAATTATCTGTGGAAAACCTAGAGCCCACATCTGCACCACATCTGCCTTGTCCCAGTCACTTGGAACTGTACCAGTCTTTACAGAATCTCTAAAAAATTTTGAACCTGGAGCTTTGTTCACAGTTACCTTATTTAATTTAGCTGGTGACATGTCTACAGTGAGCCAGTTGAGTATATTACTGGATGTACTAACAGCCCTGGCACCACCAATATCAGCTCCTTTCTCTTCTTTTGTATATACAACGCTAAAAAAATATTTAGCTCATGGAGGACTGCAGCAGCCAGGAGATTTGACAGCTGTTGCGGGAGTCTAGGAGATCTCTTCATGTTCCGAGGACCTCACAGACATTCCAGAGGAGTTGACAGGTATGGTGTTATCTCTATAAACTACCTGACCTCTTGACAGGGCAAACTATCATCTTCTCCTTTTAGTTCTGTCCACTCTTACCTGTCACCTGGCTGAATAGAACACATTGCTTGGCATTTAACTTCTTTGTGGCCTGCCTTTCCCACATGTTATATGATATAGGTGTGGCCTAGGGAAAGTATGGGAAAGAAATGTCTCTGTCAGCGCATGTTAAACGTTAGGCAAGTATGAGTGACCAGTTTGAATTATAGCAGTGTGTGAATGGTGCATGTGCAGCTTGAGTCTAGTGCATGAATGCCATATGTGTGGTTTGTGCACTATGTATGAGTGGTGTGTGCAGTTTGCATTCTATATGTGAGGAGCATGTATATTATGTGTCCTCTGTGTATGTAGTTTGTGTGTCATGTGTCCTATGTGTGACTGGCCTTGTGTTCAGTGTGTGAGTGGGGTCTGTATATCATTTGTACAGTGTGTGACACCACAGATCTCTAAAAACTGCCTGATGATAATTTAAATAGGTCCAATTTACAAGAGTTAGTCTCCTTAGAGACAACCCATTTCCAAATGTGACTTCCAGAGCGATCACCCATTGCCACAGATCAGACCTCCTGGGTAAAAAACCATGGCATGCCATGCATTTCCCCTGCAGTGACCGCTGATTTGGAAAAATTGCTTTCCATGTAATAAAAGGATGGCTTAAGTCTACCAGAAAGATCTACTCCTACTACAGTACAGAACGACTGTGGTTCTGGTTTATGGTGGGTAGGCTTCCTTTTTATATCCTTTATACTGTCTTAAAATGCATATGAACATAAGAGTAAAATGAACATTATTATTCCATGTAATAATTCTAATGGTGGGCACCAAACATCTCAGTCTGAAACTACATTGAATAGTTGACACTGGGAAAAGTGTTCAGGGTTTTCAGCACAATGATCCTTCACCAACTGAAAAACAGTATTCCAGGATATTATCACCCTCAATTGATTGTACTCCAGTCTACAGCCACTATTATTATTGAGCAAAGTGAAGCATTCGAATAGGAATTCGGTCCAAAGTTTAGGTAAACTTCGATTTGCAACAAATCCGAATTTCCTCGCGCTTCATGGTAAGAATCATGTTTTCCTAAAATGGGGGCTGCACGTGTTACAAAGCAAAACTAAGTGTAGAGGAGACAAGCTCGGGAACACAAGATCATCCTTAATGCTGTGCAGCCAACCAATCCACGGATAGCCATCCCCTGTGATGTCACAGCCCTATAAAACTCTTATCTTGCGTGGTCTCCGCCATTGCCCTGTGAGCTGAACATAGGGAGAGACGTGCCAAGTGCTCATGCGCTAGTAACAGTGTTGCTAAAAATGATTAATAGAAGAATATTGGAGATGGGGAGAGTGAAGGGAGAATTAGCTGTGTGTATTTATTCCTACATTTACTTGTTCCTACATCAGCCATAAACTAAGATATGTAATTCAATACCAATAAGATGGAAGCCTTTATTATTCTACTGCCAGTGTGCCAACAAAGACCATCCAGTCTGCACCCCTTAGGAGGGCCAGGTTTTAATAATGACCATCCTCATCTTTTGCTGGCTTTACGTCCTCCTTCAAAGTCTCCATGTCCTAGAAAAGTCAGCAAGATCCAGAGAGAGGAGGAGCTGGATGTTCCTGATGACATATTCTCATTGATATTAGATGATGTGGAAAAGGAGGGAAAGCAGATGCAGAAGAAGGGCTTCCACCTGTATGGCAGAAGAGCGTTGGGGTTGGAGAAGTGGGTACAGCCCCTGTTTAAAAGTGCATTAAAGGTGCCACACGGCCATTAACAATGAAGGCCAGCTATACAGTGTGGTCTTCATTATTAAATGAAAGGCCATTCCATGTGGCCATACCTTAAGGTGGAATGGCCTTGATATACATGATTTAGTTTCAAAATGTATTTGACTGATGGCACAAAAAAAGTAATAGAGGAGAAAGCGTACAAGGTACATGACAATAGATGATGGAAAAATGTAGTTCTCCCACAATTGCACCCAGATGGGAAACATCTTTGAAAAGAGGCATCAATCATTAAAATAAAACCATTAAAGAACAGTGTGGTCTCATCATTAAACATGGCGTAATCAAGACAAATAGTATTGAGAAAGAGGGGTGTAGCCCCCTGGGGACTCCGATACACCTGATTTATAGCAATTTGTGACTAATTAATTTGTAACAAATCAAATTTCTTGGTGAACTTCGGCAAAGCTGCCAAATCAAATTTTTAAAAACTCTGCTCATCTCTAGACACTATGATTAAACTTAGCTCAACTTCCTTTATGGGCATAGGGGATAAATGTCTTAGTTCCATCCACTGGGGCCCTGCCAATCCTGAGCATGTGGGCCCTTTTGAATGGAGCAGCAGACATATATTCCTGTCCGCCGCTTCATTCAACTCTATGGGACTGCTGGAGTTCAACTGCTCGGCTATCTCCAGCATACAACTGAATGGAGTGACAGTGTGTATGCTATTTTATTCAAACAAGGGCACTCAGGTCCCCATTCTTGTGATAGATGGGGACCCAAGAGGTCAGAACCTTGCAGATCAGATGCTTAATACCTACCCTGTGGATCAGGGATAAGTGGTTTCTCTTTCTCTTTCCTTATAAGTTCTTTAATGCAATGGCAGCTTTAGTAATGTCACAGTGACATACAGTATATAGCTATGGGTAAAATCATGGCTAAGGGTGTCAACAAACTGACTATTTTTAAAAATTACTCTGCACTGTTGGATTTATGTTTCTTAAAATAAAAAAAAGTTCCAAAAATTGTCCCTTATTGGGGCAGATGCCTGTCTATGTTTATACCCACACAATAGAATAGAAAAAAACGGTAGCTTGTGCTGAACAAACGGTCCAAAAATTATGCCTTAACAGGGATAGTGTCAAGGTTGGGATAAACAGACAACAGAGGAGCGTGTGCCCTGAGCTTACCCAACCCTCTGTCCCTGGCTATTGCCTCACCCATGCTAAACCGTGGGGCGACAACCACGAGGACTGCGAAATACACTGTATAAGGTGCAGGGAACAGGGACAACAAACAAGACAGACAAAACACCAAATGGATAGTCAGGAAGCCGCGTCAAAACCAGGAATAACAAAGTACAAAATCGGTAGAGTAGTCAAATACGAGCCGAGGGTCAAATAAGAAGTCAGGATACACAATACAACGCAAGCAGGAATAGCAAGGATTTTGCAAAAACCAGCAAGGAGCAGAGAAAAAGATAGGTATATAAGCAGGAAGATATACCACCCCCAGGTTCTGAATGGACCAGATTCAGAGAAGCCACTTAGCCCAGCACCTGAGTATTAACCCTGAGTTGACAAACCAAACATGAAGCTGGGCGTTGGCTCTAAAACAACCCACAGTGTGAACATGGTTCAAGGCAAGGCATAGGCACTAAACAGAAACACACAAAAACTCAGAATACCAAGCAAAACATAGAACCTATGTTCTCCGATGACCAGAACTGACAGTACCCCCCCCTAAAGATGGTTTAGACGGATAGTCCCGATGAAAAGATTTAACCAATCGTGGAGCATGAACATCCCTAGCAGGGACCCAGGATCTATCCTCAGGACCGAAACCCTTCCAATGAATGAGGTATTGAAGAGAGTTCCTGACCAGTCTGGAATCGACAATCCTCTTTACCTCATACTCGAGATCACCCTCCACCACTGATGGCGAGGGAGGGTCAGGGAGGGGTACCACAGGATCCACATAGTGTTTCAACAGACTCTTGTGAAACGTATTGTGAACCCGCCAGTCAGAGGGCAATGCCACCTTGAACGATACAGGATTAATAACGTGAGTTATGGTAAACGGACCAATGAACCTAGGAGCCAATTTCAGAGACGGAACTTTCAACTGAGGTTCTTAGTAGACAATAGGACCTTGTCACCCACAACAAAAGTTTCTGAAACAGTACGCCTACTTCTGGATGAATGGACCATTAAACTTTGTGCTCTTTTCAAGTTCTGCTGAACTTGCGACCACACTGTGCACAGTTGGTTAGTTATGGACTCAGCACGAGGGGTATCCGAAACTGACGATGACGAGAAGGAAAACCTGGGATGGAATCCATAATTACAGAAGAAAGGAGATGAGAGTGTGGATGAACTAGTGTGATTGTTGATGGCAAACTCTGCTAACGGAAGATATGAGACCCACAGATGTTGACAGTCAGAAACAAAAAGACGAAGGTACTGGATGAGCTCTTGATTCATCCTCTCCGTCTGACCATTAGTTTCGGGATGGAAGGCCGAGGAAAAGGACAATTTTACCTCAAGCTTAGAACAGAAAGCTCGCCAAAACTTAGCCACAAATTGTACCCCCCTGTCAGACACAACCTCATCAGGAATACCGTGGAGACGCACAGTATGTTGAATAAATAGATCTGCCAATTCCTCTGCTGAAGGCAGCTTCTTTAGCGGAACAAAATGGCCCATCTTAGAGAAACGATCCACCACCACCCATATAACAGAGAACCCTTGAGAGAGTGGCAGATCGGTAACAAAATCCATAGACACGTTAGACCAAGGCCTGCCTGGCACTGGGAGCGGGAGAAGAGGTCCCTCAGGACGTCTCCTGGGGACCTTTCCTCGCGCACAGACCTGACAAGCTAAAACAAATGCATGAACGTCAGTATTCATATGTGGCCACCAGTAGTTTCTTTTCAATAGATCTAGTGTTCCCCGATCACCTGGATGACCTGCTAGTACGGAACAGTGTGTCTCCTCTAACACTCTCAATCGAAGGGACAAGGGAACAAACATTTTGCCTTCCGGAAGGTCTCTTGGGGCAGAATTTTGTTTGGAGCGAATTTGATTTGAGAGGTGAGAGGAGATGGCTGCCAAAACAATTCCAGCAGGTAAGATGTTACCGGGTTCCGACTCAGGACCCTCAGGGACACCAAAACTCCGAGACAAGGCGTCAGCCCTGACATTCTTGGTACCAGGTCGGAAAGTGACCACAAAATTAAAACGAGAGAAAAACAACGCCCATCTAGCTTGACGGGCATTGAGACGTTTTGCATTCTCCAAGTACACAAGATTTTTGTGATCTGTGATCACTGTCACTGGGTGAAGAGCTCCTTCCAGGAAATGGCGCCACACTTCGAACGCCCATTTGATGGCAAGGAGCTCGCGATTCCCAATATCATAATTCCTTTCACAAGACGAGAATTTCTTGGAAAAGAATGCACATGGTCTGAGGTTAGTGAGAGCAGCTGACCCTTGAGATAAAACTGCCCCTACACCAACCTCGGAAGCATCTACCTCAACAATAAATGGCTGAGAGAGATCAGGTTGAATTAATACAGGCGCAGAGGAGAACGCTTTCTTGAGTTCCTCAAACGCAGAGTACGCAGCAGGAGACCAGTTACTGGGATCAGCCCCCTTGTGGGTAAGATCCGTGAGTGGCTTGGCAATAACGGAAAAGTGCTTGATAAAATTCCTGTAATAATTGGCAAAACCAAGAAAACGTTGAAGGGATTTTAAATCCGTGGGCCGAACCCAATCCGCGATTGCCTGAACCTTACACGGATCCATCTGAACCTCGGAAGGAGTGACCACATAACCCAAGAATGAAACTTTTTGTACACAAAAAATGCATTTTTCTAGTTTAGCAAACAGAGAGTAATTACGCAGACGGGACAACACCAGACGAAGATGTTTATGATGTGAATCAAGATCAGAAGAAAATATCAGGATATCATCCAGATAAACCACCAAAAAAACCCCAATACAGTCATGAAAGATATGATTCATAAAACCTTGGAATACAGCTGGGGCATTGCTTAAACCAAAAGGCATAACCAGATACTCGAAATGTCCCAGAGGCGTATTAAAAGCTGTCTTCCACTCATCCCCTTCCCGGATCCGAATCAGGTTATAAGCTCCCCGTAGATCTAACTTGGAGAACCAGTTGGCCCCCGGAACCTGATTCAAAAGGTCCGGGATGAGGGGGAAGCGGTCCAGAGTTTTTAACAGTGATTTTATTAAGTTCAAGGTAGTCAATACATGGTCTCAAACCCCCATCTTTTTTCTCAACAAAAAAGAAACCAGCCCCCGTAGGAGATTCGGAAGGCCGAATGTGTCCTATAGCCAAACTCTCATCGATGTATTGTTTTAGAGACTCTCTTTCTGGCACAGACAGATTATAAATCCGACCCTTAGGTAACTTGGCATCAGGTAATAGATCAATCTTACAATCAAAGTCTCTGTGTGGAGGCAAGACTTGAGACAGAGGTTTCGAAAAACGTCTGCACAATCTGAAATAAACTCCGGGATCTAAGAATCACATACATTGGTAGAACAAAGGGAAACTTGAGACATATGGGCCTTACACTGAGGGCCCCAGTGAACTAATTCCAGACTCACCCAATCAATAACCGGATTGTGCAGCTGAAGCCAAGGAAGACCCAGAAAAATGTCCACAGACAAATCTTTCATTACAAGGAAAGAACAATATTCAATATGTAGTGCACCCACCACCAGTCTTATTTCAGGAGTACGGAATTTGACCAAACCGGCTTGCAGAGGGGTCATATCGACACTAGACACCTGGATAGGAGGGGACAGGGGAATCAAAGAAGGCAATATTTGGGAAACAAATTCAAAATCAATGAAGTTGGCGGCTGAACCAGAATCCAAGAAAGCCTGTCCAACACGTGAGGCTGACTGGAAAGAGACGGTGCAGGGCAAAAATACTCTAGAAACATTAGAGGGTACCTGAGCTCCTAGACAGTCCTCCCGATAACTGTCTAGGAGTGGAAGTTTTCCTGCTGAGGTTTTCTTCGGACAGGACTTCAGCAGATGATCCGGACTCCCGCAGTAGAAGCACAAATGATTCCTCGTACGATGTTCCCTTCTCTGCTTAGGCGTAATACTGCCGAGTTCCATCGGTTCCGGTCCGGATTGGCTGGAGACCGGATTGAGGATCGGCTGAGGAGCAGGAGACACCCGAGGAGGTCGCCTGGATCTTAGACGTCTATCTGCCCGGACGGCCAGGGTCATAGCTTCGTCAAGTGTTTTAGGTTCAGCATGGGCTAACAACAAATCCTTCACATGGTCAGACAGTCCAGTCATGAAAAGGTCTTTCAAAGCCCTATCATTCCACCCGGAATCGGTCACATATTGTCTAAAACTAGCACAGTAATTTTCTGCCATCTGTCCACCCTGACGTAGAGACAATAACTGGGATACAGCTAACGCTGGGCGATCTGGCTCATCATATATCTGACCCAGCGCAACAAAAAACTCGTCAAGGTATGAGCGCAAAGGAGAGGCAGTGGGTAAAGAAAAGGCCCAGGTTTGGGGGTCTCCGCGCAGGAGAGACATAACCAAACCCACCTTTTGCGCTTCAGTTACAAACGACCGAGGTCGTAAAGAAAAATACAAAATACATCCTTCCCGAAACAGAAAAAATTTCTTATGGTCACCGTAAAAAAAATCAGGAAGGGGGACCTTAGGTTCAGGTGCAGGTGTGGGAACCTGGGGTTCAGACACAGGAGCCGAGGCCTGCATGTTTTCCTGAACCTGAAGGCGTATAGCAAGATCCTGAATCAAAATGGTCAAGGCCTGGACCTGAGCTACCACCACTGACATTTGCTCCATAGGTGGAATAAACGTAGCTGGCAGTATACAGGTTGCAGGTATTTTCTGGCTGGTTTTTCTGTCAAGGTTGGGATAAACAGACAACAGAGGAGCGTGTGTCCTGAGCTTACCCAACCCTCTGTCCCTGCCTATTGCCTCACCCACGCTAAACCGTGGGGCGACAACCACGAGGACTGCAAAATACACTGTATAAGGTGCAGGGAACAGGGACAACAAACAAGACAGACAAAACACCAAATGGATAGTCAGGAAGCCGCGTCAAAACCAGGAATAACAAAGTACAAAATCGGAAGATGGTAGAGTAGTCAAATACGAGCCGAGGGTCAAATAAGAAGTCAGGATACACAATACAACGCAAGCAGGAATAGCAAGGATTTTGCAAAAACCAGCAAGGAGCAGAGAGAAAGATAGGTATATAAGCAGGAAGATATCCCACCCCCAGGTTCTGAATGGACCAGATTCAGAGAAGCCACTCAGCCCAGCACCTGAGTATTAACTCTGAGTTGACAAACCAAACATGAAGCTGGGCGTTGGCTCTAAAACAACCCACAGTGTGAACATGGTTCAAGGCAAGGCGTAGGCACTAAACAGAAACACACAAAAACTCAGAATACCAAGCAAAACATAGAACCTATGTTCTCCGATGACCAGACCTGACAGATAGATGCCTGTCATGTTTGACATATTAGACACAGTGTAGGGCAAAAATAGTAGACTGTGCTAAAATCTTATATGGTCTTTTTATCAAGCCCTTAAATCTGCCTAACGAAATATATCTTCCTAAATATATCTTGATACATAAAATGGACAATGTTTTGCGAGATTCATCTGAATTAAATGGCCATAATTCTGTCTTTGTTTGGAAGTAGAATTATTAACAAATTGGATTCATTTACTGTCAATTCATTCATCTCTATTTAATATCCATGGTTGTACTTATATTTCTACTTGTACTGCAGTGTATTTCATGCCTTTAAACACCTGCTGAAGTGACTGCTTCTAATAAAGAGAATTTTAAAATAAAATCCTGACATATTCTTTAGAAACAAACATGCAAACTGTCAATTTTTTAACTAGGATGTGCCTTCCTCTAACAGATTTTATAATGCAAAGTCTACACTGCTACACTAAGCTTTTAATGAAATGCTGAAGTTAAAAAATAAAAGGCAAACACAATAATACTGGCATCGATACCCCTCTGTTCAATTCTATTCACTCCAAAACTAAACACAACTGTCTTCTACAGACTTCCCTGGGTGCATTCATTTTGCTTTCACGCCAATCTTTAACAGAAACCGAGAGCTACTGTATCTCTTTTTGCTACGTTTACCTCAACATTTCAACTAAACATTGACAGAACCAGCAGTTGAAAGATTTCTGAGATGATTTATGAAAGCCCTTTTGTTTCAGGAACCTGCCAAGCAGGTAAGTGTCTTTATCTGTTTCCTTTCCCCCCTTGTTCCTATACTAGATCAATTCAGACCGGACAGCCATGATGATTATTTTCAGCCATCTCTTGTCTCTGCCGTTTGACACACAGACATCTTAGTTTCCTACTTTTCCATCATCCTTCCAACTAATGAACACCAATACTATACTGCAGAAACAGTCCCCCTGAAAATACTAGTACCATGCAGATAGTGCCCCTTCAATAATTATTGCCACACAGTGCCCTAAAAAATAGCTGCGTAAAATGTCCCCCCAAAATTAAGCTGACACTGTGCCAGGGTACCCCCAATCCTAATAGTGCTTTTAAATACAGTGCCTTATGAAAGTATTCGGCCCCCTGGAACTTTTCAACCTTTTGCCACATTTAGGCTTCAACTTCCACACTGGAAGGCACTTCCACACTGGAATCGATCATAGCCCATGACCTTTCCGCTACCCCTCTTTTTCCTAGATGGCACCACCTGAGGCAATTGCCAATATCATGTCGCTGCCAGTGCACCCCTGGGTTAAAGATGACCTGTGACATCCTCTCAGACCTGTACCAGGTGGCATAACTTTACAGCACCCCCTCCACTGGTTATGGCACTGTTTTTCATTTTCATCTGGCCCCCAACTAACCTGGCCCTGGCACTGATATGGGGACCCACCTCCTTATCTTCACAATAGTGATGTGTTCTTCATTGTCACCACTGGGGCCAGCTGTCTTCTCTCAACTGCTCTTGGCATAGAGCAGTGCAATGTCTATCTTCCTTGGAATATCCCTTCTAGTGGATCAACCACGCTTCTACAACAGAACCATCACTTCTTCTTATCTGCTCTCTGCTGGAAGAGAGGAGAAAAGTATTCTAGCTGCAGTGCAGCTCATTACTTTCCAGGAGTAGCCCTTCGTTTAAAGTGTGTGCAGCTTCCTCACCTTATACACCTACCCATGAAGAAGGAATTTAGATGTTATATGCTGGAGCTGGAGGTCATTACCCTCTCTTACCCTGAAATGAGTGCAAATATCATATAGCACAACTAGAGATGAGCGAATCATGCAAAATTTTATTCGCCGAACATTTGGCAAACTTTTCCTAAGATTCGTATATTCGACGAATAGAGTCGTTGAATTTGCGTACAAAATATACGTAATTATATGGCTTTTAATGAACATTCTCGCACTAATAACGACCTCTTTGAACACGTACGCATGAGCATACAAATTGCGTACGAAAATGACGGGCTTTGCTGGAGAGGAATGGTGGAGCAGGAGGAACGCTCTGAGTCTGACCCCTACTGGCTACATATGGATACTGTATCAGCAGATGACAGCAGATCATCCGGCTGAGACTGAGATGAGCGTGCCATCCACTCCACTACCTCATCCACTTTCTCCTCCACTACAATTTTGCGCCTTGGTGGGTTAGCCTGGTGGAACAACGGCCAAGTATTGCGAACACTACTAGTAGATGCTCCGGCTACAGGTCCTGTGGCACTTCTGCCCTGTGCCACCTTCTCCTTTTTTTTAGAGCTCGAGGTCTGGCTGGAACTTGACCCCTTTTGCTTATCCATTCCAGACATTTTTCAATTCACTCTGTGGCCCTGCAGCTGGTCTTTGTCCCTGTATCTCACTGTCTCTCCCTGTCTCTCTCTCCCTGCCTGATTAATTACTAGCCCTGAACTGGCCCTGCACTTGCCCTGCAGTATCCCTGATATGTGTTATATGGATTCCCAGAGCAATTAGACCCCAATTTTCACAAAACAGGTCTCAGAGTCTCAAAACTTCACATACAGCGCTTTTGCTCGTCTCAGCAGTCGCAGCAGAAGTGGCTTACCGAGCCTGAGCCAATCAGAGCAAGCCCTGCCCACTAGGTCAGGTGACCGCTTTCTTTCCGGGCTTTTGCGCACGATAAACAAACTAACAGTAAAAGTTTGCTAATTAATTGAATTCGTACGCAACAGCGTATAGAGTAACTTATACGTAGCAATAGCGTATAATTTATAGGACAACTACATGGTGAATGCGTACAAAGCCGAAGCGAATCACCTAATATTCGGATTCGCTTCGCAGCTGAAAATTTCCAAGATTCGATACGAATCGACGAATCACTTCGCTCATCTCTAAGCACAACCTTGCCAGCTGTATTCATGTATGTGAGTCTGAATTGTCAGGATTGGTTGCCACCACTTTCAGAGCTGCCAAGGGGGATGAGGGAGCGGGGCCTCACTACACTGCTCTACAATAGATGGTAATGATGTGATCCCGCCTATGATATGCCATCATGGCTGAGCAGCCTGACAGGAAAACTCAATAATATGTAGTATTTTCAAGTTCCAGAGCATAGTGTCCTAGGCAGCTCTCCAAGTGGAGGTAACCAGTCCTGCTCACATTCTAGGACAGGTTGCTGGCGGTCATTTTAAATAGGAGAATACATAAAGTACAACCGCACACTGCTGCCAGATAAAGCACAAAATGCCATAATGATATAGAGTATTCCAAAGCTCATGCTATGCTTGTTTGATAAATAGAGACTCTTGGCAAATATATTTTGTACAAAATTATCTGAGCCCATTCACCGGATCGTCAAGGTGGTCTCTGCAGAATGGGAACCTAACACTATGTCCTACCTGTTACGTGCCAGACTTGGCTTCCATATAATCAGGGGGTGTTTTGTTCCACATGCACGTAATGTCCACTTGCCTTTTGCCATTTCTGGTGCTTCAAAGGCCTCCCCTAGTTCAGGAGTGCAGACACTAACATGCATGCCGAATCACCACCGCTGCCACCGCTATCAGAGCTGCCAAGGGGGATGAGGGAGCGGGGCCTCACTACACTGCTCTACAATAGATGGTAATGATGTGATCCCGCCTATGATATGCCATTATGGCTGAGCAGCCTGACAGGAAAACTCAATAATATGTAGTATTTTCAAGTTCCAGAGCATAGTGTCGTAGGCAGCTCTCCAAGTGGAGGTAACCAGTCCTGCTCACATTCTAGGACAGGTTGCTCGCGGTCATTTTAAATAATTTCCCTTTAAGAGGTCCAATCTTTTTTCTGCCCTTTGATATAATGTATGGATTTTAACTGATCTGGTCACCAAACTTACCCCCAGTCATGCAGGCATCCCTTTAACCTGAACCCCTTTGTATATAGAGAGTCCGTTTTGGAATAGAGTGCATATAGTTTGCTCATGTCGACAGCCTGAAAGCTTTTGACTTGTAGTGTTTAGTAACTGCCATTATCCTAACCTTCAGTAGTGGCTGATGTGCAGGTCCTGTCCTTATTGTCAGACAGCTATCTGCGACTCAGCCACTTAGCGTTCCTCTCAGCACCTCGGACAGCTCCTGGCTCATCCATTTCTGTCACCCTGTGGACGTGACGAGACAGCACAACCAATGTACTTGCATTAATGAAACTAACATAATTTGCTGTGAAGTCTGTATGGCATTGCTGGCTTTCAGATCTGTGCATTGATATAGGTTTTCATGGAGGCACCTGAGCCCAGTCCCTGCAGTGAAGTCACACTTGGGCTGGCTTCACACTGTCTTTAACACCATTTTAACTAGAAGGGAACATTTGCCATTATCTTCTGTCTCTCAGATGAGCTAAACTGCCCTTAGTGTTTTTCTTTTTCCAATAAATAGACAAAAACATGAATTTAGGAACATTAAACTTACTTACTAATATATCTCCATAAACGGATCAGCCAGATTTTCTTATTATTTGAGGGCATGCCCCCTCTGCCCGTTACTGACGACCAGCAGATCTCGTCCATAACTGCGCACGACATAGAGGAGCTTTACAACAAGCACATCCATGGCTGAAGATCAGTGATGTTCAGCTGCACCTGCGCTGTTCTCCAGCATGTGTAAAAACAGCGTAAGCACAATGTGCTATTGTCAGGGTCCCACTTCTAGTCTGACAGGATTCACACTGATAGAGATGCAGGATGAAGCTCCACAAGCTCAGAGTTCTGTCAGACTAGGAGTGCGCCCCTGACAGGAGCAGGAGAACAGTGCAGGCACAGCTGAATGTCACTGATCTTCAGGCATGAACGAGCTTGTTGTAAGGGTCCTCCACGTCGTACACAGAGAAGGATGAGAGCTACTAGTCTGTGGAGAGGGGCAGAGGGGTCAAGACTGACCCCGTTAATGAATATTTGAGAACATCATGGCTTAGAAATTCCACATCTTTTGCAATTTAGATACATCACAAGTTTTGTAGATACAGTGCAACAGTTCTGCATTTCCATCCTAGATGCAAGCAAAATATGGGTCTTGTGTTAATGCTGTCTGGCAGTACTCTGTGTGGGTACAGTTTGGCATTCTCTGCTTTTTGTCTCTATCTGGGAACACACGAGCACCGTTTGGACCTCCTGGGGAAAGAGTTACTAGTCCTGAAGATAGTATATACATAGGATGTCTAGACATGCACCAAATGTATCACAGTTACTGAGGCTGGATAAGGTTAGTGCATGGTTGGACACATGTCTAAATCTAGTAACTATTTGTTGGCTTAGTTTGAGACAGAATTTTATGTCAGAATTGTGGCACAATTTTAGCTCATCTTATTTCATGCCCATTTCCTCTGATACCACAGGATACCCGGCCTATTGATGTGATAGGCACTGTTAATGTCTCCAAAGCTGGATGCTCCAATTTGTGCCAAAATGTGGTAGATATTAGATAAATATATATTTCGATAGATAAAGAGATGGATAGATATGAGTTAGCTAAAGAGTTTTATGTATTTATTATGTAAATACATTTACAGATAGAGATGAAAGAGATGGATACTTCTTTACATGGATAGACTCACCAAAATCAAGACAATTAGGGTGGATGCACACGGTGCAGATTTGTATGCAGAAAATCTGCACCAAAATCGCATGACAAAATACTATAAATTCACATTACCTATTTTTGTGTTTTTTTATGTGGTTTTTGGTGTGAGTTTGATGCAATTTTGCTACAGATCTCTTCCATTGAAAAGGGTGAAATCTGCCCAAGAAAACAGAAAGAATAATTGACATGCTGCAGTGTATATAAGATTTGTCTAACCTCATACACTTTGCTGGCATTGTATTACACTGCAGTTTTCCTGCACAAAATCCATGCAGAAAAACCGCCCTTAGGCTCCATTCACACGTCCTGTCTTTCTTTCCTGATTCGATCCTGATTTGTGCCAGCAGCTCCGGATGTGGTAAAATCCTTCTTTAAACAATAAAAGAAATCCGCAGCACTACCAAAAATTGCGCTAAAGCAAAACTTGATTTATTTCACCAGGAGCTCCTGGTGAAATAAATCACTTTTTGCTTTAGCACAATTTTTGGTAGTGCTGCAGATTTCTTTTATTGTAGATAGATAGATAGATATGGAATAAATAATAGATAGATGATAGATAGATAGATAGATATGAATAGATAGATATGAATAGATAGATATAGAATAAATAGATAGATGATAGATAGATAGATGAGATATATTACATAGATATGAGAAATGGATAGATAAATAGATACAGAGATAGGTATGGAGATAGATACAAGTCTTTTTTGTAGATGGCACTGCAATAAAGGTAGTTATGGTGTTCCAATAGCTGCGGAAGCGATCCAACATCCAAAAGTAAATAAAAATACAAAATTCCAGGGCACTCCCAAGAATGGGAATCATATTCTTTGGAGTGCCATGGAATCTTTTATTTTTAGATATAGGTGGATATGAGGCAGATAGATCTCTTTCTGGCTATAGATAAAGTGATAGATATGCAATTGATCTACAGCTAAGACACATGGATTGATAGATGTCTATAAGTGTCTGTTATATAATTTACTTTACCATCAGGGTAGGCAGTTTGAATAGAAGTGTGTATAAAGTAATATTATTCTGCAGACCCTCTGGGTGACTGGTATCCAGAAGACAAAAGGCGATTTCAGTGCCTGTAATTACAGTTAGCAGAGCCGCCAGCAGGGGGAGCGCCGCTGCTCTGCTGGGGAATGGTTGATGTTGTGCCGCGCACTCACACAGCACCGGGAGGACAGGGAGAGAGGACGTTGTGTGGGCTCCAGGGCTGCTCTGCTCTCGTCCTCGGGAGCTGGCCGCATCTCTGCCGCTCAGAGCACTTCTCGTGGCTGCTGCCTGCCCCTTCAGCCTGACGGCGTAGGTGGAAGCTGTGTGATGGAAGAGGAGAAATACCTGCCGGAGCTGATGGCAGAGAAGGACAGCCTGGACTCATCCTTTGTGCATGCCATGCGTCTCCTGGCAGAAGGTAAGGAGCCCTGTGAGTGCCCGCCGTGCCATGTCAGGGCTGCTGTGTGTACAGTACTCTACATCTGCCATCAGAATAATGAGGAGAAGGCAGCTTCACTTTGCATACAGCATGCCTCAGTTTAACAATATCCTTGCCACACTCTGGATTGTGTCTTCCCCTTCATATGATTCCCTTAGAAGGTGAAACAGAGAGTAACCGTTCTGTACCCAGCTGCCTCTTTTTTTTTTTTTTTGGGGGGGGGGGGGGGGGGGAGTAGAAGGTTCTGTAAAAGGTCCTGCTTTTGGTGCTAATTATTTAATGGAGTAAATCAATTCATGACAGTTTATTACCAATTGATTTGCAAATATTAAGCCATTGCACAGAATGGGCAGATCGACTGCTGGCTATTAAGTGGGTGAATGAAATCTGAGAAGAGGTACAGGTCGGAAAATCCATTGTAGAACTGCAAATAGTGAAGTTTGGGAATCAATTCACCCATCAGTACCGGTGAGAGTGGGCATGCCTGCCTGTTCTGTACGATGAGCTAATGTCTACGTATGTTGTCACTCACATTGTCATCTGTCCCTTTGAAGGACACGCGTGTGGATAAAAACTTAGAAAAACGGATGGTTATGAAGTGCAGAAATCCCTAGGATCCAACCATACGTTTACGTGTAATGCCAAAATGACTTGAAAATGGTCATATAATAATCTTCAATATATGTTGCATACTTGGATCATTTTTTATAATTTTTTATTTTGATATCAGAATTTGACCAGGAACATTGCATGGAAATACATGTACAATTCTTTCCACTGGGATGTTCACCAGGATCATTTCCTTAGCGAATTGCCCTTTAAACCTCATCTACATAAAAGTTACTAAGTTGGTACTAATCTGTTGCCCTGAATTCAGAGTTCGGTATAGGGGTATCATAATGCTATTTGTTCACTTTTCATACTTTTATATAGCATTATCTATATCACTGTTTGCATGAATGAATGAATGTAAAACCATTGGATTCCACGTAGTTACACGCAGCTTTATACGTCTGACAGGACAATCACGTTCTCAGTATGGTATAACATGGTTTGGATTTCTCCCAAGTTCATAACTAGGTTTAGATGTTGTCATGTGTATTGTTTGTTTTGTATTTTAGGATTACTATAGAGAATAAATGGCATTAGATATCACTTAGATATTACTTGTGTCTGTTTGTTTTCCCACAGAAAAGGTATTAATTGGCTGACTATAAATGGTTGCAAATGTTCACAACCTAATATATAACATATCTATAATAGTATTTATATGAACTGGCTTTTAGGATTTATTTACAAAGCTGTGGTAGAAATATTTCTGTAGTTCTCTGTGTCACCAGCTGGGGGAGCTTATGTTATCTGAAAGTACCCTCCATGTCTGGATCATGTGAACCATGATGCTGATGGAAACATTCAGAATCTATGGTTTATGTCATTATAGTAGCATATTTCTCTTGTATAATGGACTATAGAACGACTCTATCTAAAGCTCAGCAGCACTCAGAACCTAAAATTTCAGGTTCAGCTGTAGTTTAGTTTACCCTGTTATGAGTCCACTAATGATATGCTCACAGGGGTGTAGAAAACGGAGGTATGAGGAGTTGTTTGGCACGTCTTCCCTTGTTGCTTTAGGGAACATTCACATCCTCGGCATGCCTGATCCTGCAGCCTGATCGAACATGTAACGGTTTTTGTCCGGCTGAAACCTGGCAGTATAATCAATAAGGATCCAGAAGTGAACTGTAGAATGCAGCAATGCTGGATCCGCCGAAGTTCAGGCAGGCTGCTCTCTGCTGTGTCCATTTCTGGGTATGTGAAAGTACCCTAAGCTGTCCCTATACCTTGGAAAACTGTGGCTCTGCGGATCAAAGTAATTAGATGCTGACATATATAGTTAAACTACCCATACACTTGACATAGCTGTCCGCTGAGAGCTATTACTCCCCACCTCCGCCTTATACATACATTCTGGGCTTAGCTGTGTGTGTGTGTATATTTCTTTTCAGCAGAGAGTGGAATATGTCACCTCCAGACCTCTCTGGTAGCAGCTTATCTCCTGCAGGCACAAAAGATCGGAGATGGAGGAGACCCCTAAACACATTCAAAGACAATTTTATTCAACAGTTCCTCATATCTAGGCTCCCATGTAGGACCAATGGAATTCTGAGTTTCTTAGTGGAGTAATGCTTCAATTTTATATTTTTGAGTGGAGTAAGGCTTTAAAAGGGTTCTCCGGGAATTAAGAAAATGAAAATACTTAAATATTAATTAGCAGCAGCTCTTGTATGCAGTCTCCATTACCACAGCCCCACTTTACCACAGTCTGTCCTGTCCATCCTTTCTGTACTTTATGTCTCCTCATGAACTCCATTCCTACAGACATTCAGCTAAATATCATATTAAACTGTATTCAGGATTATAATTCCTGACAAGTAGGAGAGGAGGATGAGGCAGATCTTTAGCACAGTGAAGTAACTTGTCCTGCTGTGTGATTAGGGCAGGTTTTGTGTGTACTGATAGGATGGCGGCCATTTTGTTTCCCCTGATGATTGCTCCCCAGACATAACGAGCCATTATATCTA
This sequence comes from Rhinella marina, assembly GCA_900303285.1. NCBI lineage: Eukaryota > Metazoa > Chordata > Amphibia > Anura > Bufonidae > Rhinella > Rhinella marina. The sequence continues at coordinate 39,967 of ONZH01023084.1, read as the reverse complement.
ATGAAAGGTATTTGTGAATATATTTATAATAAAATAATATTTAAGTATTTTCATTTTCTTAATTTCCGGAGAACCCCTTTAATGAAGTTAATTTAATATTAGTACCATCACTAGTAATAAAAGTGGACTTTTTGATTTACTTGTGTCAGTGCATCTAGACACTGTTGTATGCTGTGCCAAAATTTAGATACATTTGGTGCAAATTGTCTCAATTTGGCACATTTGTGGCCAGGGTGGATTGGCGATAGACCTTACAGGGAAATCTCCTGGTGGGCCCATGCCTGGGGGCCACCTGAGCCCTCCTCACGGCCGTCCAGTGGAAGTTTTTGGGGATGTATTTTGTGCTGCTGGAGGCAGTATATTGTGATGAACTGTGGTATTGGCTCTGTTGGGGTGGTATAATGTGCCACAATATGGTATTGCTGTCCCCCCTTCCTACTTGTGTTGGCCCTGCCTTCCATCAGTTTGGACCCAACTACAAAACGGGGTCACTTTTAGTATTTTTTCCAGGGCCACTATAATTTCCCAGTCAGCCCCTGTTTGTGGCATAATTTGGCACATCTTCTTCCTGAGAAATCCTCTGCACCTTGCTTGACAAGGTCTCATGGCATAATTGTAATATGTAATATTAAAAACATAAAAAAAAAAATTGCATCATTTCTGGCATAAAATTCTCAAAAGTCTCGAAATAGGCCAACCACTAGTCGGTACAGAATTAGACAAAAGTGTCTCCTCAGGTACCAAATTTATCACCCAGCCTGAGCCGTACAGCTGAGGTCTAGACAGTTTATGCCATCTATAGGATTAGTAAATCTGTGCAAATATTAGTTGCATGATTTTGAAGATGAAATATGGGAAGCTTTTGAAGTTCTTAATGGTGGCACAGAAAATACTTTCCATATTTTTTGCAGTATAAATAAGTAGGCATTCCCCAGGTAACAGAACCTGGAAACTGAAATCTAAGCAGAGGAGGATCTTCACCCTTGTGACCCGGTTGTTCACATGCACAGCTGCAGAGCACAATTAAGAGAATGTTCATTACCTTCATAAGTTTGAGAAACTACATAAGAAATGTGGTGCTTCTTTTAAATCTGTTCCAAAAACATTCTCCAAGGACGTGGAAAACACAACAGGGGAGATAACAAGCGTTATAGAAATACAAAGTACATATGTTTTGCAGAAAAACATGCTCAAATAATCAGCGCTAGATGAAACGTAATTGGAACTGTGGCATTGTCAAAGAACACGTGTCCTACACTAAATGTAGTGCCATCATGTATATAACAAAAATGCAATGAGACTCTAGCTAAATTGATGAGACAAGATCCATTTAGTAAAGACATCCATAGAGCCACCCCCTTCAAGTGAATAAATTCTAACAGTCCTTTGTGCTTTACAATGCAGCACCTCATCATTCTAGCCATCCATGAGATCTCAGCGTTTGGCTTCCTATCCATCACATAGTGAAAGCATCTACCGATACACTTATGGCAGTGAGAAAACTCAGACTATGGTAACCTTTCATGGACATCCTGTAGATGTTACAGATACTGGGCAGTACAGTGGCTCAGTGGTTAGCATTGAGGTCCTAGGTTCAGATCCAACCAAGGACAACATCTGCATGGAGTTTGTATGTTCTGCCCATGTTTGCGTGGATTTCCTCCAGGTACTCCGGGTTCTTCCCACTCTCCAAAGACTTACTGATAGCGAACTTAGATTGTGAGTCCCATTAGGGACAGCTTGATGCTAAGGTCTGTGGAATATAGTAGCACTATATAAGTGCATAAAATAAATGAAGAATATGCACCTTTATTTTGACAGTAGATGGTCAGGGTAAATTGTTTTCATCAAATACGATAAAAGTAGATCAACATAATGCCCTATGAAGCCACCAGGTCGCTACCTCTTGGGATAGTCCTATTATGATGGGCAGCTGACCCAGTGGGATCAGAAACTCCGGTGTGAAGAACCGAAGAGTCAGGCAATATTCATAGTCAGGAAAAAGGTAGAGGTCAGTGCAGGCAGAGTTCTTGCGAATCCATGAAACTAGTCCCAGATCAGGGCAGGTGGCAAATAGTCAATACCATAAACAGGTTATGGTCAGATCAGGCACCTGAGGGATCTGAATCAGTAAACTGACAGAAGTCGGTACATTGGCAGAGAAACAGAACAGCACACCTTTACTAAGGACTAGCAAGCTACGTAATCTAAAGCTCAGGTACCACTCCAGGAGAAAGTGCCTTAAGTACCCAGAAGAACCCAGCCATTGAGTGAGGAAGATTAGGGTGTGCGTGTGCTTGACCTTTAAGAGCCAAGGAGAGAGCATGTGACATAGAGATAGACCCACTGGGCCTGGAGGAAAAGTGTAGGCATGGTGTGCAGCAGGAGAGCTTGTGGGAAGCCAATGGTCAATAGCCAGAGGAAGACAAGTGGGTCCTGACCACCAGGAAGCAGAGGGACCTGCTTGGTGAGTGATGTGGCATCCGTGCCCACTCAGAGGAGCGGGGAAGCAGCGGGCACAGGCCACCAGCATAACAAGATGGGTTCTGCATTAATCTATTAGGTTTTCTTACACTGTCAACCATACTTGCAATATCTGGTACAGTTTTTTATGCCTTATAGAATCATTCATAAATGAAGTTGCAACTTAAACTAGAATGAACCTTGCACTACAAGTCTCTATTATGTAATATGGTGCACAATATTTTCACGGCCTAGCTATGTGCCCCTAAAAAAGAAAAAATCTATGCGATAATGAAAGACAGAATGAAAGCACATGTGCATCAGTTCTTCTTTCTATCTTCATTTCTGAACATGTAATGTAAGAACCACTACTAGCTGTCAGATCCCAGCATTTTATAATGCATCATCATTTGTACACATTTCATATAAGAACATTCATTGAATCTACTTTTGTTTAAAAATTAAAGCATACCTCCTGCATAATATGAAATCTTGACAGTGCTTGGGAACCTGTATGTGGAATAATCTCGCTCTCGCTCTGTTTTTCTGTTGTAAGCTCGACTGTTTGCTTTTCAGACTTCTCTTGCCTTTATTTTTATAGCTACTAGCTATTTTACAGCTTGACCATATCAGATTTAAAGGGAACCTGTCATCTCCGAAACACCCCCTGAACTAAAGGAAGGGGTGTACAGTGTAAGTGATGCTGAATCCGAATATGTAAGTTTTATCTTCATACTCACTTCCATTCCGACGCTGTATGACCTTCTAGTGTCTATGAGAGCTTTTCCCTGACAGCAGATGTCTGGGTTTTGGCTGATGAATTTCAACATGCCCGATCCTTTGTTTTCACAGGAAATAAGCCTCCACGAGACGCTTACTACACTCTTTCCATTGAAAACACACGCATCCTTGTATTTTCCAAACATTAGGGTTGCCAACCTTCCAGAAATTGATGGACATTCCGTAAAAATAAGCGTCTTTTTTCTTGTGTCTGTGAAAAAAAATAGCTGTGTCCATGATTTTTTGAGGCTGATGATACTTGACTAGATTATATGGGTGGTAATTGTCATCAATTTACAGCTCACAGTAAATGCTGGTAATGAGCTCTTATCAGTGTCCATAAAAAAGTTTGAAATTCTGGTAGGCGACACTGCCAAGCATACATGTATATGGGGATGTTGGGAGAGATTCATGTTTATCAAATTTACTCTAATGTTGGTCAAATTAATGGCAGCCAAATCCGACAATTTTGGCTGGACCGGCAGACTGTCTAATGTTTCTTCCGACTTGGCCGACAGCTAAAATCTAAAATGTATGGCCAGCTTTCACTAGGTTCATTTTTCCCATGTCCACGCTCCTAATGGGTCCTAAACCCTAGTCATGGGACCTCACTCTTCGTTTCAGTGTAGAGACGTGAAATGTAACCTCATGATGTTGGTTATATGGCATTAGGCTGTGTGTGGAGACGTTCCTCACCGTATGTTTACCTGTAGGCACTTAAAAGTATAAAATGTTGCAGTACATCCAGGTATTCTATTACATTACAATGGAAGTTTTAGGAGCTGTGTGGGATTTCCTTCATGGCATTTGTACATTTTTACTGTGTTCATTAGGATGTTTTTTATTGATGGAGGTTTGTCTAGATCTTAAATATGCCATCTTAAATAACGCTACTTTCACACTAGCGTTTTAAAATTCCAGTATTGAGTTCCGTCATAGGGGCTCAATACCGGAATAAAACGCTTCAGTTTTGTCCCCATTCATTGTCAATGGGGACAAAACTGAACTGAAGACAACGGAATGTTCCTGAAAGCATTCCGTTCCGTCTTCAGACCGGAGAACAAACCGCAGCATGCTGCGGTTTTCTCTCTGGTCCAGGCATCCACACCAAGACGGATCCGGAATGACCCCCAATGCAAGTCAATGGAGACGGATCCGTCACCTACACATACAGACAGACAGACATACATACAGACATACACACACATACACATACACACAAACACATACATACTTACATACTCCAGGCAGGCAGGCAGGCCGCACGTCTTCACGCCCAGGAGGCGCGCAGCTATGACGATTCCCTACAGTGCCCAGCAGAGGGTGCTGTGGGGAATCGTCATAGCTGCGCGCCTCCTGGGCGTGAAGACGTGCGGCCTGCCTACCTGCCTGGAGTATGTAAGTATGTATGTGTTTGTGTGTATGTATATGGTACTGTGTGACATGTGTGGGGCCGGAACGCGGTTCCGGCCCCACACATGTCCCTGCGGCAGTCCGGATCCGACGGCACCCTTCACCTGCTGGATCTGGACTGCCGCTAGTGTGAAAGAGGCCTAAAGATACTGGATTCCCACGCTGCTTCCAGGTTTAACTCTGGGCATGTGTGCTTATGTTTTTTTTTTTTTTTTTCTCCTGATGTCTACTTTAAGTAGGAATTTAGCTTGTTCATGTGCATTGGAAAAGGGAACACACCTTGGCACACATGGGAATACTGGCAGGGACACAGAAGTACCCTTCAACAGTGACCATAGCTTATAAAGTTTATGTGGCTGGTGCTAGCTGTGTGTCAGAGCAGACTCCTGCTGTGCATGGTGTGTTGTGGGCACAGGTCTTATGTCTCTGCCATCCGTACATCCTATTATGGTGTTGTTTCACCAAACAGTTGGCTTTATGGGCACTCATTATAATATTTATAATTTATCATGTATTCTTGTGAGAGAACTGTATTTACCTGCTTGTATTATAATTACATTATTATAAAATATTATAATTATTGGGGAACATTATGTGAGAAAGAGGGGGCATGGGGCAGCAGTCTAAGCTAGAAAGCTGGGGGCATAGGGAGCTATGTATCTGTGAGAAAAGGGGTCATAGGGAGCAGCCTTTATTGCTGGTGATATGGAGGTGCATTGGAGACACATGGGGAGCAGCGGGATGCTTGCAATTAGTATGTTGCAAGTAGTATGTGCCTTTGTGTATGTAGTGTTTATGTAGTCTCTATTATGTAATATGGTGCACAATATTTTCACGGCCTAGCTATGTGCCCCTAAAAAAGAAAAAATCTATGCGATAATGAAAGACAGAATGAAAGCACATGTGCATCAGTTCTTCTTTCTATCTTCATTTCTGAACATGTAATGTAAGAACCACTACTAGCTGTCAGATCCCAGCATTTTATAATGCATCATCATTTGTACACATTTCATATAAGAACATTCATTGAATCTACTTTTGTTTCAAAATTAAAGCATACCTCCTGCATAATATGAAATCTTGACAGTGCTTGGGAACCTGTATGTGGAATAATCTCGCTCTCGCTCTGTTTTTCTGTTGTAAGCTCGACTGTTTGCTTTTCAGACTTCTCTTGCCTTTATTTTTATAGCTACTAGCTATTTTACAGCTTGACCATATCAGATTTAAAGGGAACCTGTCATCTCCGAAACACCCCCTGAACTAGAGGAAGGGGTGTACAGTGTAAGTGATGCTGAATCCGAATATGTAAGTTTTATCTTCATACTCACTTCCATTCCGACGCTGTATGACCTTCTAGTGTCTATGAGAGCTTTTCCCTGACAGCAGATGTCTGGGTTTTGGCTGATGAATTTCAACATGCCCGATCCTTTGTTTTCACAGGAAATAAGCCTCCACGAGACGCTTACTACACTCTTTCCATTGAAAACACACGCATCCTTGTATTTTCCAAACATTAGGGTTGCCAACCTTCCAGAAATTGATGGACATTCCGTAAAAATAAGTGTCTTTTTTCTTGTGTCTGTGAAAAAAAATAGCTGTGTCCATGATTTTTTGAGGCTGATGATACTTGACTAGATTATATGGGTGGTAATTGTCATCAATTTACAGCTCACAGTAAATGCTGGTAATGAGCTCTTATCAGTGTCCATAAAAAAGTTTGAAATTCTGGTAGGCGACACTGCCAAGCATACATGTATATGGGGATGTTGGGAGAGATTCATGTTTATCAAATTTACTCTAATGTTGGTCAAATTAATGGCAGCCAAATCCAACAATTTTGGCTGGACCGGCAGACTGTCTAATGTTTCTTCCGACTTGGCCGACAGCTAAAATCTAAAATGTATGGCCAGCTTTCACTAGGTTCATTTTTCCCATGTCCACGCTCCTAATGGGTCCTAAACCCTAGTCATGGGACCTCACTCTTCGTTTCAGTGTAGAGACGTGAAATGTAACCTCATGATGTTGGTTATATGGCATTAGGCTGTGTGTGGAGACGTTCCTCACCGTATGTTTACCTGTAGGCACTTAAAAGTATAAAATGTTGCAGTACATCCAGGTATTCTATTACATTACAATGGAAGTTTTAGGAGCTGTGTGGGATTTCCTTCATGGCATTTGTACATTTTTACTGTGTTCATTAGGATGTTTTTTATTGATGGAGGTTTGTCTAGATCTTAAATATGCCATCTTAAATAACGCTACTTTCACACTAGCGTTTTTAAATTCCAGTATTGAGTTCCGTCATAGGGGCTCAATACCGGAAAAAAACGCTTCAGTTTTGTCCCCATTCATTGTCAATGGGGACAAAACTGAACTGAAGACAACGGAATGTTCCTGAAAGCATTCCGTTCCGTCTTCAGACCGGAGAACAAACCGCAGCATGCTGCGGTTTTCTCTCTGGTCCAGGCATCCACACCAAGACGGATCCGGAATGACCCCCAATGCAAGTCAATGGAGACGGATCCGTCACCTACACATACAGACAGACAGACATACATACAGACATACACACACATACACATACACACAAACACATACATACTTACATACTCCAGGCAGGCAGGCAGGCCGCACGTCTTCACGCCCAGGAGGCGCGCAGCTATGACGATTCCCTACAGTGCCCAGCAGAGGGTGCTGTGGGGAATCGTCATAGCTGCGCGCCTCCTGGGCGTGAAGACGTGCGGCCTGCCTACCTGCCTGGAGTATGTAAGTATGTATGTGTTTGTGTGTATGTATATGGTACTGTGTGACATGTGTGGGGCCGGAACGCGGTTCCGGCCCCACACATGTCCCTGCGGCAGTCCGGATCCGACGGCACCCTTCACCTGCTGGATCTGGACTGCCGCTAGTGTGAAAGAGGCCTAAAGATACTGGATTCCCACGCTGCTTCCAGGTTTAACTCTGGGCATGTGTGCTTATGTTTTTTTTTTTTTTTTCTCCTGATGTCTACTTTAAGTAGGAATTTAGCTTGTTCATGTGCATTGGAAAAGGGAACACACCTTGGCACACATGGGAATACTGGCAGGGACACAGAAGTACCCTTCAACAGTGACCATAGCTTATAAAGTTTATGTGGCTGGTGCTAGCTGTGTGTCAGAGCAGACTCCTGCTGTGCATGGTGTGTTGTGGGCACAGGTCTTATGTCTCTGCCATCCGTACATCCTATTATGGTGTTGTTTCACCAAACAGTTGGCTTTATGGGCACTCATTATAATATTTATAATTTATCATGTATTCTTGTGAGAGAACTGTATTTACCTGCTTGTATTATAATTACATTATTATAAAATATTATAATTATTGGGGAACATTATGTGAGAAAGAGGGGGCATGGGGCAGCAGTCTAAGCTAGAAAGCTGGGGGCATAGGGAGCTATGTATCTGTGAGAAAAGGGGTCATAGGGAGCAGCCTTTATTGCTGGTGATATGGAGGTGCATTGGAGACACATGGGGAGCAGCGGGATGCTTGCAATTAGTATGTTGCAAGTAGTATGTGCCTTTGTGTATGTAGTGTTTATGTAGTATGTAATGTACAGTGTTTGTTCATAGTGTATGTAGCATTTGTGTGTGAGCAGTCTGAGATCTGATTTGTTTTTTTATTTGGTCTGATCTGGGATCTGAATTTGCTTGGGGGTTTTGGTCCGAGGTCTTGAGTAGTGAGGGGAGTGAGCAAGAAATGCAAAATTAGCCCTAAATCACACTGCATGCCAATATTCTTGAGTGATATGAGTGAGAAGAGAAGGATGTATGTAGGCTGGCAGGGTTTGGGTGCCATGGCTGCTTTATGGTTCCAGTCTGGCCCTATATGCGACACAGTTTAAAGAGCATCAAGATTTTTAAACTCAAAGTCTTATTGAATTCTCTGTGTCAATCCATGATTTTAGCCATTTCTTATAAAAAAAGTTGAATGAAAACCATACGATCGCCATTATTTATTGTTATCTAGCCTTCCTTAATATGGATATGTAACCAATGTCAGATAGGGACCGCACCTATCTCCAGAACGGAGCCCTCAATGTGAATGCGAGCTCACCATGCATGTGCCGCAAGCTCTCTATTATAACTTCTATGGGAGTTCCGAAAATAGCGGTTATTTTTGGATGTTCCATAGAAATGAATTGAGAGTGCTATACGCAAGTGCAGCCACTGCTCCGTTCACTTCTGTGGGATTGCTGGGAATAGCCAAAGCTCAGCTATTTTCAGCAGTCCCATAGAAATCAATGAAGGGTGGCTCTCATTCACTTTGGGGGTTTCATTCTAAAAAAAGTTGTGGGTCCCAGAGGTGGGACCCGAACCTATCTTACATCCTAGTATTAATCCAATAATGTTTTAGGTGAGACAACCCCTTTAAATCCTGAGTGGTAAATCCAGCTAGTTCTGCTGTAAAATAACCATTTTATTAAGCCTGCTCCTATACTACAGGAATACAGAAAGGAGATTCTTGTAAAAGCATGTAGTATGTACATTGTACTTCAGAGGGTCACTGAATGGCAACATCTGTTCAATAGAATTATGCATTACCTGGAATATTGTACTACCGGCATCCCTGTACTACAGCAGTGATAGACCATATACAAAAACGTTTTTAAACTGGAAAATGACATTCTGTTTTTTAGGGCAAGAAAGTGATAATTAAAAATCAAACTGTCAGCATCCAAACCTAATAATTTACTGAAGAATCCCAAATTGGACAATTGCCGCGCTGATGGATAGAAGAGCATTGTGTTCTGCAACCCTTTGATTTAGAGGGAGTTCCTGGAGATCTTTATAAAATGATTGCTGGTACAGTAGGACAGACGAATGCTCCCGGTGCCCTGTCCTCCCACGTAAACACTAGCCTGCAGAGATTCGGAGGCATTCATTACGCTCTTTATTTCCCTGAACTGACATTTTCTTCTTATGTGGTTTCCCAATAATTGATTTTCACGTTTCCTATCTAAATATATTGGATAATGTGTTATAGTCATAGTATGGCTTTTTAGAATGAACACTTCCAGCATTTTTCTCTTCATAAGTCAACAAAGTTTTTGTTACGCTTTTTATACATTGAGAGACAACACATTTTCAGCACGTTAATAGTAATATTCATAAATTCTCCAGTAAAAAGCATTGAAGTAAATGAGAATCAATATGTAAAATGCAAAGTGCATTGACTGTGGAATAATGGATGCCACATATAAATATGTATCGCTATTAATAGGCAGTGAGGGAAGACGTTTGCCAAGATCTCTCATTTTCTAATTAGATCAGTAAAAAAAATAGTCCTAATCAGAGGAATAAATGTAGTGACAGCAGTCACACTTGAGCGATGGTGAGAGAGGGAACCGAAACGTCCATGTGCCACATACGAAGACACCAGTATTGTAAATGGCGCAGGGTAGATGGGGGCCACTGTAACACATTTTGTGCTGGGTCTGACTCCGGGGATTTACGGTAGGTCTCTGTCCATCATGGACAAATTTAACTTCATAGTACTAAAAAATGAATAAAGTGCAACAGGTTTTGCACATGTCATACGAGAAACTGAATATGTAGTGTCAGGCTGGGATAAACAGACAACAGAGGAACGTGAGCCCTGAGCTTACCCCAACCTCTGTCCCTGCCTATTGCCCCACCCACGCTAAACCGTGGGGCGACAACCACCATGACTGCGATATACACTGACTATGGTGCAGGGGATGGGAGACAAGAGACAGACAAACAAACACGGAAGAATAGTTAACCCTTTCAGTACCAGAGGTTTTTTCGGTTATGCGTTTTAGTTTTGCGCTCCCTGCCTTCAAACAGCCATAACTGTTTTATTTTTTTGTTCACATAGCTGTATGAGGGCTTGTTTTTTGCGGGACAAGTTGTACTTTCCAACGCCACCATTTAATATTGCATATGGTGTAGTGGTAAGCGGGAAAAAAAATCCAAATCGGGTGAAATTGCAAAAAAAACGCTATTACAGTTCTACGGGTTTCTTATTTACAACGTTCGATGTTCATTAAAACTGACCAGTTACTTTCATTCTACTGGTCAGTACGATGGCGATACCTAATATGTATAGTTTTTCCTGCGTTTTGATAGTGATAAAATAATTATAAAGTTGGGCTTTTTTTTTGTCATATCTTGACCCCTATAACTTTTTGGTATTTATGTGTACGGAGCTGTATGGGCACTCATTTTTTGCGGGGCGATCTGAAGTTTTTATTGATACCATTCTGGGGTGTGTATGACTTTTTTATCACTTTTTATTTAATTTTTTTTAGAAAAAAAAGCGACAAAAAAAGCGAATCGCCATTTGGACGCTTTTTTCCGCCACACAATTCGCCGTATTGGAATTTTTTTTTATATTTTAAAAGTACGGGCGTTTTCGGTCACGGTGATACCCATGATGTCTATATTTATTGTTATTTAGGTATTTATTTTTTAATTATACGGAAAGGGGGGTGATTTGAACTTTTATATTTTTTTATTTTTTATATATTTTTTTACATTTTTTTAAATTTTTTGTGATTATTTTAAAGCTCAAATATGAGCAAATAGATTGTGTTTTTTATTTTTTCTTTATGAGCAATGAGGATCTTTTATTTTTGACTTAATGACCGAATTCGCTCATTTCTTATCCTGGCCTGTCATCTAGTGGCCAGAATAAGAATTGCACTTTGAAAGCTGTAAACCTCATCAGCGAGGTTTACAGCTTTCAGATCGTGTACAGACACCCCGATTGGCCACACGGGGTGTCTGTACACCACCCTGAAGCGTACGCTTCCGGGTTTAGACGCAACTAGATGCCGTGATCACGTGTGATCACGGCATCTAAAGGCCTACGAAGACGCCGCCGATGGCGGTAAGTACCTGCAAGTCTCTGCTGTTAGAAGCAGCAGAGACTTGCCGGCCATGACGCCCGCCACATGTGCGAGTGGGCGCCATGTGTCCGCATCGCCCCAGCGCCGTACATGTACGGCGCTGGTACTCTAAAGGTTAATAAGGCCGAGTCAAAACCAGGAAGGTACATCAGGACAAAATCACAAAACAAAGAGTAGTCAAAAACGAGCCGAAGTCAAAACCAACCAGTAGTGAAGTACAAAGGGATCAGGCAGAGGCGATGGTTAAGAACACGAAGCAAGGTCAGAACAGCAGAATATTATGATAGCTAGGATAGCTGGTGCAGAGAAACTGAAACACTGGCAAGTATGATGGTGATTGCAAGGTTTAAATGCAGCCAGGAGTCCCACCCCCACAGGTGAAAGGGAGGAGAGAGCACAAAATTAACCCTTAGTATGTGACCAGGTCTGCATAGCATAGCAAATAGATTAAACTGCTCGTGTTCTCCGGCGTGAACCTAGTGACCGAGAACGCGAGCGAGCCTGCGCACCCGCCACGTCCTTGGCACTCTCAAACGTGTTGCGCGCTCCCTGCCTGGAACGCGCACCAATACCAAGAGACCGCCGACAGGAGGAGGAGCCTGACAGCAGAGGGGCGGAAGCCCGAGCACGGGCATCCACATCACCTGCAGAGGCAGGACCGGTGGCACGGGCGCCATGACCGCCAGTCCTGACATGTAGACGTAACAAGCATAAAAGAGAAATAGCTAAAACATAACGTTTATTGATATCTATTAAAAACTGTGACTTTGTAATTCAATAAAGCAAAGTAGCAAATATCAGAGCCCATGGGATTAGTGAACTGTGTTCAAAAATTGTCCCTACAAAATCCCTAACTCTCTGCAGTCGGTAATGCAGCCAGACGTAGGCCGAGCACCCACCCTGAGAAGGGTGACCCCTGGTCTGGTACTGGAACCTAATCCCTAGTCTAAGATAATGAGCCCTGTGTGCTGAACACAGTTGTCTGACGCGTTTCACCTGTTTAAGATAGAGTTGGCTCGTCAGGGACATGCATGGTCAGAATATAAGGCAGTGGCCTTTTTTCTTTTTAAATAAAATCTTTCAGCATAATGGATACAATGTTTGGCTTAAAGGAGGCAATATGGACAATCAAGGTATGTTAGTAAGTGTCTTGTATTAAAGGGATTGTCTCACTTTGGTAAGTGGCATTTATCATGTAGAGAAAGTTAATACAAGCCACTTACTCTTGTATTGTTATTGTCCGTATTGCCTCCTTTGCTGGATTCATTTTTATATCACATTATACACTGCTCGTTTCCATGGTTACATACCACCCTGTAATCCATTAGTGGTGTTCGTTCTTGAACAATATAGGAAAAAGCACTAGCCTATGTGCGCTCCCATGGTCCCTGCCTCCAGAGAGGCTGACGCTTTTTCCTATAGTGTGCAAGCACAACCACCACTACTGGTTTGTAGGGTAGTCTGTAACCATAGAAACGAGCAGTGTATAATGTGATGAAAAAATGAATCCAGCCAGCAAAGGAAGCAATATGGATAATAACAATATATTAGTAAGAGGCTTGTATTAACTTTCTCTACATGATAAATGCAACTTACTGAAGTGAGACAACCCCTTTAATGTTTTCTACATGATAATTGCCATGTGCGGAAGTGAGAGAACGTCTTTAAAGCTGAACTGACACTGCAGGTTTTGTTTTACTTAATCCTGAACATGGCACATTTATAATTCAATAAAATGATACAAAAACAGGACCTCATGAGATGTTTCCATACTTGTGAATGGAGTAGTCCTGCAGCTTGGGTATGGATTTTTACAAACTCCATTCAAGTATAGTAAAGGTCAATTTTTTTCTACCGAAATGATGAATGTGAACGTTACCTTACACCTTTGTGTAAGAAAACTTGTAGAAACTTGTAAGCACATATGGTCAGCACTCTCTAAACTGTATGTTTTTGCAACCATTTTGAACTTGCATTTGTGATTGTACAGTAAATTACCATACTTTTTATTTTTCCCTCTATGCAGCTGTATGAGGGCTTTTTGCGGGACAAGTTGTAGTTTTTAATGGTGACATTTTGGGGTACACATAAATTTGTGATTAACTTTTTTTTAACTCTTTCTGGGAGGGAGATGGCGAAAAAACAGCAATACTGCCACTAAGTTTTTATGTTCTAAATTTTGCAGCATTCATTTTTCAGCGTAAGTAACATAATATCTTTATTCTGTGGGTCAGTGCGATTACACCGAAATACATATAGTTGTTTTTTTTTTACGTTTTATTACTTTTGTGCAATAAACCCCTTTTTTTTTAAAAAAAAGAAGAGAATCTTTTTGCATCACTGCATCCGTAACCCATAACTTCTTTAATTTTCTTTCTATGGAATTGTGTAAGGACTTGATTTTTACGGGATCACTTGTAGTTCTCAGTGGTATCATTTTGGGGTAAATAAAAAATTTTGATCACTTGTTATTGAGCAATTTTGGCTTTTTTTTTAACAGCGTTCACTGTAGAAGATAATTTACATGATCTTTGTGTATTACAGGTCATTACAGATGCGACCAAACATGGGGGAGATTTTATTTTTGCAATTTTTTAAATTGAAAAGCATACTTTCAATGGAAAATAAAATTACTGGAATTTTTTTTATTTAATTAGTGTTTTTTTGTCCTTTTTTAACCACTTAATAGTCCCACAAGAGGACTATAACAGACAATTTTTTGATTGCTTCTAAAATTCTATGCACTATCCCTATAGTATATTGCATTGTAATGTCAGTGCTATATTGACATTGACCAGCAGGCTGGAAAACACTCAAGGCAGGCTGGGGCCATACACCAGGTGAGACCCAGTATTTCACCGGATCTGCTGAAAAAGCTCTTGCCCTGCACAATTCAGCGCAGGAAAAGGGAGAGCATTGGAGCATAAAGCATAAGGCTTAACTCAGAGGGGATGCCTGAGTGAAGAAAGGTTTATGACTGAGACAGCTGAACCATGGACAACCCCTTCTAACATTTAGAAATATTGTAAATGAACTGAATGAAGAGATAGAGATGAGGTTGTCGCACATGCTCAGTTCCATCATTCAACTGCCACCAGCCATATCTACTAATAGAAGCTGTGACGGTTACAAAGCTGTGATAGGGAGATAGCCGCAACAGAAAGGACACAACTCATGAGAAAGGATACCTTCCCTGTGCTGCCAGCTTAAAAAAAATCTAGCAGAGCAATTGGAGTAATAATTAGGTGGAGCTATGGATCATTGTGAGACACAGGGATGGTTATAGCTTTGTTAGAATTGATTGTTTGAAGAGATTGGCATGTACTATATGTTGACACAATGAAATACCAAAAAAGACAAAACCGCATGGTAAAACCGCACATCTGAATAAAACTCTGTTTATTGAAAGCACACTACAAAAAGCTTAAAAATTGTATACAATAAAAGACACAATGTGAGGAGACCATGATAAGCTCCACACCCACCCAGGACAATATATCAGGTCCAAAATAGGACACACACATGAGCCGTAGCACTAAAAATACAGATGTAATAAATACAATTATATAACAAGTATCAACAAAGATTGAGGAAAATCTACCATCAAAGATATATATATATATATATATATATATATATATATAAATGCACTGGTATGCTGAGATACTTATCTAGTAAGGTGCTAAAGTGGCATATTGTCCAGGTCAGGGAGCCCCACGCGTATCGCCGGTCAAGCCGGCTTCCTCAGGGGTAATGCCAAACATAGTAGTGTGCAAATATATATATATAGCGGCCCATTAAGACAAACAGAATCACCTGTGATGGCGAGAAAGGCATAAAGAATGGAGGTAGGCGAGTCCAATACATCTGCTTGCCAAAGTATCCACACCATGCCACACCATGCGTGGCATGCCGGAAACACCAGTGTGCATGCGTGCAATGCAACGTGTCGTCTGGTGCGTGTCACGGTGCGTTCCCCTTTTCTTTTGTGTAATTACAATATGTTGACACATTTTCATTTTTACATTAATCATGGGCTAATCCCTTTTAATTTGAATTTTTTTACCTCTCATTTGCAGTATCATGTATCGTATTTTTCGCCCTATAAGACGCACTTTTTTTCCCCCAAAAGAAGGGGGGAAAATGCGGTGCGTCTTATAGGGCGAATACAAGTGAGCGCTTCCATAAGGAAGCGCTCACTTGTACATAGGGACCCCCATCAGACCTCAGATCAGCCCACCCAGCCACTTATAATAATCTTACTTACCTGTCCTGCCGCTGCCCTCTGGTCCGCGCTCCGCTCTCTTCCCTCCCGGCGCGCACTATGACCTGACGCTGCAGCAGGGAACAGAGCGGAGCGTGGATCGGAGGGCAGCGGCAGCGGCAGGACAGGTAAGTAAGATTATTATAAGTGGCTGGGTGGGCTGATCTGAGGTCTGATGGGGCACAAGACGCTGCTCTGAGGTCTGATGGGGGCACAAGACGCTGCTCTGAGGTCTGATGGGGGCACAAGACGCTGCTCTCAGGTCTGATGGGGGCACAAGACGCTGCTCTCAGGTCTGATGGGGGCACAAGATGCTGCTCTGAGGTCTGATGGGGGCACAATATGCTGCTCTGAGGTCTGATGGGGGCACAATATGCTGATCTGAGGTCTGATGGGGGCACAATATGCTGATCTGAGGTCTGATGGGGGCACATTCTGCTGATCTGAGGTCTGATGGGGGCACATTCTGCTGATCTGAGGTCTGATGGGGGCACAATATGCTGATCTGAGGTCTGATGGGGGCACAATATGCTGATCTGAGGTCTGATGGGGGCACATACTGTTGATCTGAGGTCTGATGGGGGCACATTCTGCTGATCTGAGATTTGATGGGGGCACATTCTGCTGATCTGAGGTCTGATGGGGGCACATTCTGCTGATCTGAGGTCTGATGGGGGCACAGTGGGCTGATCTGAGGTCTGGTGGGCACACAGTGAGATGGTATGGGGGCACAGGGGGCTGATATGGGGCCATAGTGGGCTGATCTGAGGTCTGTTGGGGGTCTGACATGGAGGGCTGATGGAGTTCTGACATGGAGGGCTAATAATGGGGTTTGATGTGATGTCCTGAAATTTATGGGCAGTCGGATAAGAGGATCTGCTGAAAAATATTTTTTTCTTATTTTCCTACTCTAAAACCTAGGTGCGTCTTATGGGCCGGTGCGTCTTATAGGGCGAAAAATACGGTATGTTTGGTTTCTCTTGCATGAGCTATCACAGTAGATGTCAATTATTTTGTAAATTGTCAGCTTCCAAATTTCATTGTTAAGACATTGAACGTGCTGACAGGTATCTACTTTATCTTACATTTGCATTGAAAACAGCTATTATCTAATTGGAATGGTAGCAGCAGTTATACGGTATATACTGTGAGTAGCCAGTTAATTTGTTTAATTTAAACTTAATTGGCTGTGAAGTGTAGTAAGCCCAAACAAATTATGTATATTAGTGTTCTAGAGGAGATAATTACAATGGAAGTAGGTGACCAGTCTACAAGCGTACATTATGTATCTGCCATCCTGCACGAGCTGTGGGTACATTTTCTGGTAAGACATGCAATTCCAGAGGATGCAATTTCAAAATTTTAGCATGTACCTGGATTCACAGTATAAAGGGTAAAGGGTATAGGTTCAGTTTTTGTTATCTTGTGTCCTTATTGGTTTTGTACCAAGTTATTAGTTTTCCATAAAGTTATGGTCTCAAGTTACAATATTTTGAAGTTACAATGGTTTTCCCAATAACAATTATAGTAACTTAAAGGGATTTTAAGGTCATGAATATTTAAAGGGGTTGTGCAGTATGGGTATCCGCAGAATAGGTCATAAATGTCAGGTTAGCAGGGGTCTGACTCATGCCCCCGCTGATCAGCTGTTTGAATAGGTCCTGTTTCTCATGCAAGCTCTTCTTCCTCTTCACAGTTTACCTGCATTTGATTTATTTGATTCCCGAAAAAATTCCTTTAAGAGAGCATTTCTAGATGGCCATTTAGGCAAGTCAAATAAATGATATAGAAATGGTTCAAAGCTATCTTAGCTAGCCATGCGTCAGTAACACAACTTCCACGGCCACCATGCTTTATGCATGGGGAATAGCCAGGCTGGGATGCTGGATGGCATATACTCATAAAATGGATGGCGTATACCATAAAAGTCCTATGTAAAAATAAACTCATTTAATTACTAAAGCTACACACTTCATGTTACAAAAGTTATTAAAATTTATAGTGGCCTCCATAACTAAGTGAGCAATTTGAAGAAAAAAAAAACTATACTAAATTCGCATCTGAAATCAACAAAATGCATATCTTTAAACTGGCTTTGCATTTTATGAAGTTTGAAGTTGATCTCTTAAGGCTGATATGTGGTAGTGCGATCTTCCTCCAAGTTATAAATAGAGTAGCTGGAAGAAAAGGGCAAGCCTGGTACAGTGATAATTGAGGCACTGTAGGAAATGACTATAAGATGAAGAAAGCTGCTTTAAATAAGGTTATTACTGCAAGCACTTTCAGCGTTTTAACAAAATGTGGTCCAGAATCTGTCAGGAACATTTTAATAATTTAAATAACTCCTCAGTTGAAGGAGGAAGGTTGTAAAAGGAAATATGCTTTGTGTTCTTTATGGTGTACTTTTATCCCAAGCATATGTCAGAATGCAGAAATAATGGCATTCAGCCTTTGACATATATAACCTCCCACCCCCACTTCTTATTGCAATGCAAATAGTTCATAATCTCTATAAATCACCTCAGTTTTTAGGCATACCTTGGCAGATTATGCAGAATTTCTAAGGACACGCTGTTTTTGAACATCTTGAATGGTAAGTCACAGTACAACGCTTGTGCGGCGCGTTGTCAAAGAACAGTATGTTTTTCTCAATGGAAGATTAATTAAGAATTGCCATACAACTACAAATGGCTTCCTCAATAGCCCTTATGTGTTCATGGGAATTTTTTACAAATGTGAACCTTGAAATGCTGACAGATAGCTGTAGCGGTTTCAAGCTATTGCCATTCTTCATATCTGTGCTTGCCTGGTTGAAATTGTAAGTGGATGTTCTGTGCATAATGCATTCTTTTGTTACAAGGTTACTTAGTAGAAATATTTTATGCTAAAAGTAGGCACTGTTTATGATCAAATATTTTTATCATATTCACAAAAAAAATATTAAAGCAGATCTGTCAGTTTATTATGCTGCGGTATATAAGCGCAGCATATTACAGCCATAAGTCTCTATATCTAGAAGCCAGAACGGGAGCGATGAAAGAATACAGGGGATTTATAGTTAGGAGTTGGGCCATTTACTAGGAGACCACTCCCCTCCACCTCTCCCTGCCTCTTAATTAATGCAGAGCAATATTTTGCCTGTAGTCCAGGTTATGGAAGCCCCCAATTAGGTTGAACCTCAACCAGTGAAAGTATTCTGCAAGGAAAAACTGGTCAGAAGGCCCCCAACAATCTAAAATGTGACACCTATTATGAGACGTTTCTTATCCATAGTGCATTTTTCTTTAATAAAATATACACCACCGGAAAATGAAACACCTGAACAATGTGACTGAGCTGAGATTGTATAGATTGAGAAGTATAAACTGTCAGCAGTACCTGGTCAATGATCACACAACCGATGCACCCTTTATTTTTGGTTCTGAAGCAGGGTATATGTTGAGCCAGGATCACATTAGTACTGGGTGGCATCTCCCCTTTCTGCTATACAAGATGCCACTGTGGCATGGTAATTGTCATACAGATGCTGGACTTGGACCTGTAGTTCAGCTAAGGTAGTTGGCTGTTGTGCATGGGAGATTCTTCGCCTCATCCAGTCCCAGACATTTTCGATGGGGGAGAAATCTGGTGATAGAACTGGCCAGGGGACCTGCTTTATTAGAGGAATCAATAGGGCTGTGCATTAGGGAAAGCGTAATCAGAAAATGGCCTGTTGTTTAAACCACGTTTTTAAGTTTAACATATTTTTAAAGAATTTTTGGAGATGTTATTTTTAATTATCCATGTCAATATCTATATTTAAACATAAATCATAAAATCCTGCAGTTTTCACACTGGCCACTAAGCTTAATAATAGGCACCTCTTCTTAGTTTGTACAGATCACTTTATATCAGTTATATATTATTCTAAACCTGCCTGTAATGATATCACCTGCGTATAGATAAGACAGGATCCACCATTCACAATAGGTGATTCCCAAATCTTATCTATTCTTTCCTTGTACAATCACTTCTGCACACACATCATGCCTAGAAAACTCTCCCATAGAAGTCAATAAGGTCCTCTCCTGACTATTGTGTCTATGGACCATGGGGCTGCCGTGGAGCAATTTTGTAAATGCTTTGTAAATGTTAAGAACAGCTCAGGCAAGATGGCTGCCCCCATAATCATGTTCAGGAAACAGAATAAATGCTATCTACTTTTAACAAACATTTTTGGTGACACATTTCCTTTAAAGGGGTTGTGTCACTTCAGCAAGTAGCCTTTATCATGTAGAGAAAGTTAATACAAACCATTTACTAATGTATTGTTATTATTCATATTGCTTCCTTCGCTGATTGGATTCATTTTTCCAGCACATTACATACGGCTCCTTTCCATGGTTACAACTAGGGATGAGAGAATTGACTTCGGATGAAACATCTGAAGTCGATTCGCATAAAACTTTGTTCTAATACTGTACGGAGCCAGAGTATTAGAATGTATTGGCTCTGATGAGCCGAAGTTATTACCGTATTTTTGCCCTATAAGACGCACCGGCCCATAAGACGCACCAAGGTTTTAGAGGAGGATAACAAGAAAAAAATATTTTTCATTAGACCTCTGGTCAGACCAGCAGTCAGACCCCCAATGTTAATCAGACCCCAATAAGACCTCAGATCAGACCCCCATGCTTCTCATCAGTCCCTATATGCCTCCGCCCCCAGCAGCCTCATATCAGCCCCCGGCAGCCTCATAGCCCCCAGCCATATGTCATCTCCACTTCATAAGCCTAATGTCAGCCCCCAGCCTCATGCCAGCCCCATTTCAGCCCCCAGCCTCATGCCATCCCCATGTCAGCCCCATGTCAGCCCCCAGCCTTATGCCAGCCCCATGTCAGCCCCCATGCCTCATGCCAGCCCCATATCAGCCCCCATGCCTCATGGCAGCCCCATGTCAGCCCCCATGCCTCATGCCAGCCCCATGTCAGCCCCCATGCCAGCCCCATTTCAGCCCCCATGTCTCATGTCAGCCCCCAGCCTCATGCCAGCCCCATGTCAGCCTCCAGCCACATGCCAGCCCCATGTCAGCCCCCATGCCAGCCCCATGTCAGCCCCATGTCAGCCCCCAGCCTCATGCCAGCCCCATGTCAGTCGCCATGCCTCATGCCAGCCCCATGTCAGCCCCCAGCCTCATGCCAGCCCCATGTCAGCCCCCATGCCAGCCCCATGTCAGCCCCCAGCCTCATATCAGCCCTAATGCCTCAGTTCTAATAAAAAAAAAATCCACTTACCTTTCCTGCTCCTGGACGCCACCGCTCCTCTCCGCCTGCGCTCTGTCTTCTCTCTGCCGCCGGCTGTACTGTGACCCGGCGTGCACAGCGTGAGGTCACAGAGCGCCCTGCGCACGCAGCACAGCACAGCCGAATAGAGGACCAGGAAGCGGTAAGTACCGAGTCTTCACTGCTTCCTGGTCCTCTGGTGCTAATGAGCGTTTCCATTATGGAAGCGCTCATTAGCATTCGCCCCATAAGACACAGGGGCATTTTTCCCCCATTTTTTGGGGAAAAAAGTGCATCTTATGGGCGAAAAATATGGTAATTTGTGAGACTTTGTGTAATAAATTCATAAATTCATTGCTACTGTAAAAAACATTTCCCGAACTCGGGTTCAGTTCCAATTGGTACCTAGTTATGACCACCTTGAAAATGTTCTGCCCTCTCTGGTGGCTCAGACCGTGGGAGCTCACATAAGCTGATGCTTTTTTCCTATAGTTTGTAAGCACAGCCACCACTGCTGGATTGCAGGTTGGTCATCACCATGGAAATGAGCAGTGTATAATGAGATGGAAAAATAAATCCAGTGTCACGACAGGGAAACAAGGGATAGTGTGCCCTGTCTGAACCCCACCTCTTTCCCTGCCTACTTATAGTAGATGTCCTAGGCGACAAAACCATAACTTGGAGACGGTCCCTATGCTGAGTACGTGCACAGGGTAGGGAAGGGAACACAGGGAAAGACGAACACAGACAGAAACAAACACAATAGCAGAATCGTCAGCAAGCCAAATCAAGAACAGGAGGTCACGTCAAATACCGAGGGGAATCACAAAAGCGTAGTCTAAGTCCAAAGCCAAAATCCAATATACCAATAATCCAAAAGCAAGGTCCAACACACAGCACTGATCTCAGAAGACTAATCACAGGCTACTGAGTGAGGCAGTTGCCATCTTTAAATAGCCCGCCCAGGATCATGTGATGTGGCCAGCATCACATGACCTGAGGCGGAGCAAGCTGTCCAAACAATGTAAAGTAGCCATGTGGTGTGATCAGCACCACATGGCTAAACCCAAACAGAGAATTAACTCATGAAGTGCTGGCTGACAAGACCAGCACTTCAATTCCCTATTGCTTGTCTCTAGGGGGGCGGAGAGGTCCGGCGATGTCGTGCAGAGGGAGCGCGACGCCGACCTCGAGTGACAGTACCCCCCCTTCACGAGGGGCCACCGGACCCTTACCAGCGGGAGTAGGCTTATCGGGATGCTGCAGATGGAACTTTCGGATGAGCGAGTCTGCATGCATCCTGGTCAACGGTACCCAAGACCTGTCCTCAGGACCGAACCCCTTCCAATGTACGAGGTACTGGAAGGAATTCCGGACCCTTCTCACATCCACAATTCTGGCAATCTCATGCTCCATTTGTCCTGCTACCTCAACCGGAGGCGGAGACTGTTCCTCAGGACCAACGGGAGCAACATAACGTTTGAGCAAAGACACATGAAAAACATTATGAACACGAAGGGAGTCAGGTAAACATAACCTAAAAGAAACCGGATTGATCACCTTGGTGATCCTGTAAGGACCAATGAAGCGAGGTGCAAACTTATAGGATGGTACCCTCATGTTGAGATTTTTAGTCGATAACCATACCTTATCCCCAACCTTAAAATTCACACCCTTAGAACGTTTTCTATCAGCCTTAGCTTTTTGAACTCCTTGGGCCTTTTCCAGGTTCGACTGAACCTGTGCCCAAACTGTGCACAGTTCTTGAGAAAAATCATTGACCTCTGGGACAACCGACGCAGATGGGGAAAAGGAGCTAAAGCGTGGATGAAAACCCATATTGCAGAAAAACGGCGACATCCCAGAGGATGAATTAACACGATTATTAATTGCAAATTCAGCCAGAGACAGGAATCTGGCCCACACATGTTGGTTATCAGAAACATAACATCTGAGATATTGCTCAACGGATTGGTTAAGACGTTCAGTCTGACCATTGGTCTCTGGATGAAAGGCTGATGAAAAGGACAAAGAGATACCAATCTTATTACAGAACGCCCTCCAGAACCTAGACACAAACTGTACTCCCCTATCAGAAACGATATTCTCAGGAACACCATGTAGTTTGACAATATTATGAATGAACACGGACGCCAAGACCTTCGCAGAGGGTAATTTACACAAAGGAATAAAATGACACATTTTGCTGAATCTGTCAACCACCACAAATATCACGGTTTTACCCTCAGAGCACGGCAAGTCCGTGATAAAGTCCATGGACAGATGTGACCAAGGTCTACTAGGTATGGGTAAAGGATGTAACTCACCCATAGGTCGTGTCTTGGAATTCTTGGACCTGGCACAAGTGTTACACGCAGTTACAAAAGCCTGAACATCTCTGGAGATTGACGGCCACCAATACTGCCTAGAGACCAACTCCTTGGTGGCATTGATGCTAGGATGTCCACACGAAACAGAATTATGGCACTCACCCAGCAGTCGCAACCGCAAATGAGCCGGCACAAACAATTTGTCATTGGGGGTACCAATGGGAGCAATATGTTGTCCTGCCGAGATTTCAGAAGCGAGGTCAGATGAGGTAGCGGCCACGATGATATCAGCTGGCAGGATGGGCTCAGGAGGGACGTCAGGAGGCTGATACGCCTGGAATCTTCGGGATAAGGCATCGGCCTTAACGTTCTTGCTCCCGGGTCTGAAGGTAACACAAAAATCAAAACGAGTAAAGAACAAAGCCCACCTCGCCTGTCTAGGATTCAATCGCTTAGCCGATTCTAGAAACATTAAATTCTTATGATCCGTGAGGACCGTAATGCGGTGAAATGCCCCTTCTAAAAAATGACGCCATTCCTCAAATGCCCACTTGATTGCAAGTAACTCCCTATTCCCAATATCATAATTCCTCTTGGCAGGAGAGAACTTGCGGGAGAAGAAGGCGCATGGCATAAGATTAGTTAAGGTGGAAGACCCCTGGGACAGTACAGCCCCCACACCATCCTCAGACGCATCCACCTCAACTACAAAAGGCTTACTTTGATCAGGCTGGACCAACACAGGAGCATTAATAAAACACTGCTTTAACCTTTCAAAGGCCTCAATTGCTGCAGGGGGCCAATTGACCAAATCAGCCCCCTTGTGAGTCAAATCCGTAATGGGTTTGGCTACCACTGAAAAATTTTTGACAAATTTACGATAAAAATTAGCAAACCCCAGAAATCGCTGGAGCGCCTTCAAAGAGGAAGGTCGCACCCAATCCACAATGGCCTGTACTTTAACTGGGTCCATTTTGAAAGAAAAAGGGGTGAGAATGTATCCCAAAAAGGCCACTTCCTGAACACCAAAGGTACACTTTTCCCCTTTAACAAACAACTTGTTTTCACGCAACACCTCCAGCACTTGCCTGGTGTGAGATACGTGACTCTCCCAGTCTGCAGAAAAAATCAGGATGTCATCAATATAGACAATTACAAATTTCCCAATAAATGGTCTAAAAATGTCATTGACAAAGTTTTGGAAAATTGCCGGAGCGTTACTTAACCCAAAAGTCATTACCAAGTACTCATAATGACCCTCCGGGGTATTAAACGCAGTTTTCCATTCGTCCCCCTCACGAATCCTGATTAGGTTGTATGCCCCCTTCAAATCCAGCTTGGTGAACCAACAGGCCCCCTGGACCTGATTCAGCAAGTCAGGAATAAGGGGCAACGGGTATCTGTTTTTAACAGTGATTTTATTGAGCTCCCTGTAATCGATACAGGGCCTCAATCCTCCATCCTTTTTACCAACAAAGAAAAAACCTGCCCCCATGGGAGAAACTGAAGGCCGGATGTGACCCTTGGCCAGACTCTCTTTGAGATAATCCCTCATGGACTGACGTTGAGGAGTAGAGAGATTATAAATGCGACCTTTGGGATATTTGGATCCCTCAATAAGGTCGTTGGCGCAATCATATTGCTGGTGAGGAGGGAGGAACTCAGTCTCGGACATGGAAAACACGTCCGAAAAATCGCCAATATACTTGGGCAAGGAAAGAGACTCAGTGGTACCTCCCAACTGCAATACTGATCTACAACATTTGTCACAATTCATTCCCCATTTTTCCAATTCACCTACCGACCAGTTGATCACAGGGTTGTGGTCCTGTAACCAAGGCAGACCTAAAACAAGGTCGGCAGGTAAATCCTTTAATACAAGGAAGGAGCAAGTCTCAGTATGGGTAATTCCTACAGTTAATACAACCTCAGGAGTACAAAACTCCACTCTCCCATTATTCAATGGAGTGGAATCCAGTGCAATAATTTGAATTACCTCCCTTAAAGGAATTATAGGCACACCCACAGATTGCACAAAATCATAATCAATAAAATTAGCAGCAGAACCTGAATCCACAAATGCTTCACCGGATCTCTTGAGTTGGTTATAAGAAATGGAAATAGGTAACAAGATTTTCTTTCTTACCACCGCAGGGGGTACCTTACTTCCAGGAACAGACCTTTTTGAGAGCAGAAGTCTCGGACACTGCTGGAGCCAGTGGTTCATCTCACCGCAGTAAAAACAGGCCCCTCTCAGGCGTCTCTGATCCCTCATAGTAACTCCCAACTGCATAGGCTCCTCCTGGACCTTGATAGGAGACGGGCTCTGAAGAGGAACTTCGGACAACACGGCAACTTGAGGGGCAACAGAACGTTCCTTTTGTCTCTCCCTAAACCGTCGGTCAAGTTTGATAACTAAGGTCATAGTCGCCTCTAAGGTGTCAGGAGTAGGATAACTAACTAGTAAATCCTTCAGATGGTCAGACAGTCCCACCCTAAACTGGCTTCTCAAAGCAGGGTCATTCCATTTAGAGGACACACACCATTTTCTGAACTCAGCACAGTAATCCTCAACTGGACGGTTACCCTGCCGAATGTCTCTGAACTGAGTTTCAGCTACAGCGGCCAAGTCAGGTTCTTCATATAAAAGACCTAGGGCCCGGAAAAAAGCCTCCACAGACAATAGACAAGGGGAGTCAGGTGGCAATGAGAAAGCCCACTCCTGCGGATCACCTTGCAGCAAGGAAATAATTATTCCTACCCGCTGCTGCTCAGAACCCGAGGAGTGTGAGCGTAAACTGAAATATAATTTACAACTTTCCTTAAAGGAACGGAAAGTCCTTCGGTCCCCAGAAAACCGATCGGGCAATTTTACATGGGGTTCAATATTGGGGTTTGGCATGGAGGGAACGACTGCGGGTGCAGTCCGCAGCTGCTCCTGATGTTGGAGTCTCCCGGCCAAATCCTGGATCATCTGAGCCATGTTACTCATCTGGTCCGTGAGTACTCGCAACGGCTCCATTAGGTATGGCCTGTGATTCTGTCACGACAGGGAAACAAGGGATAGTGTGCCCTGTCTGAACCCCACCTCTTTCCCTGCCTACTTATAGTAGATGTCCTAGGCGACAAAACCATAACTTGGAGACGGTCCCTATGCTGAGTACGTGCACAGGGTAGGGAAGGGAACACAGGGAAAGACGAACACAGACAGAAACAAACACAATAGCAGAATCGTCAGCAAGCCAAATCAAGAACAGGAGGTCACGTCAAATACCGAGGGGAATCACAAAAGCGTAGTCTAAGTCCAAAGCCAAAATCCAATATACCAATAATCCAAAAGCAAGGTCCAACACACAGCACTGATCTCAGAAGACTAATCACAGGCTACTGAGTGAGGCAGTTGCCATCTTTAAATAGCCCGCCCAGGATCATGTGATGTGGCCAGCATCACATGACCTGAGGCGGAGCAAGCTGTCCAAACAATGTAAAGTAGCCATGTGGTGTGATCAGCACCACATGGCTAAACCCAAACAGAGAATTAACTCATGAAGTGCTGGCTGACAAGACCAGCACTTCAATTCCCTATTGCTCGTCTCTAGGGGGGCGGAGAGGTCCGGCGACGTCGTGCAGAGGGAGCGCGACGCCGACCTCGCGTGACATCCAGCCAGCAAAGGAAGCAATATGGGTAATAACAATACATTAGTATGTGCCTTGTATAAATTTTCTCTACATGATAAATGCGATCTGCTATGGTGACACAACCCCTTTAAGTCCTGCAGTGTGGTTAAAAAAAAAAGAATACGGAAAACGACTGGAAAGCAGGGTTTTTTGCATTGATAATGTTGTTCATTACTGCAGATTTTTTTACTTGTGGGATAACCTCCTTTAACCCCTTCACGCCCAGCGCCGTACATGTACGGCGCTGGGGCGATGCGGGCACATGGCCGGCAAGTCTCTGCTGTTTCTAACAGCAGAGACTTGCCGCTACTTACTAGATCGGCGGCGTCTTCCTGGGAGTTTAGATGCCGTGATCACACGTGATCACGGCATCTAGTTGCGTCTGAACCCGGAAGCGTCTGGTGTACAGACACCCCGTGTCGCCAATCGGGGTGTCTGTACACCATATGAAAACTGTAATCCTCGCTGGTGAGGATTACAGTTTTCAAAGTGCAATTCTTATTATGGCCACTAGATGAGGCCAGGATAAGAAATGAGCAATTCTTGGATTTCTCTAGAAAATCCCTGATTGCTCATAAAGAAAAAAAAAAGCCACAATATATCAGCCCATATTTGAGCTTTCAAATAGTAAAAAAAAATGAAAAAAAAATGTTAAAAAATATATAAAAAATAAAAAATATATAAAAGTTCAAATCACCCCCCTTTCCGTATAATTAAAAAATAAATACCTAAATAACAATAAATATAGACATCATGGGTATCACCGTGACCGAAAACGCCCGTACTTTTAAAATCTAAAAAAAAAATTCCAATACGGCGAATTGTGTGGCGGAAAAAAGCGTCCAAATGGCGATTTGCCGTTTTTTGTCGCTTTTTTTTTTCTAAAAAAAATTAAATAAAAAGTGATCAAAAAGTCATACACACCTCAGAATGGTATCAATAAAAACTTCAGATCATCCCGCAAAAAATGAGCCCCCATACAGCTCTTTAAAAAAAAGGCAACTTTCTAATTATTTTATCACTATGAAAACGCAGGAAAAACTATACATATTAGGTATTGCCGGATTCGTACTGACCAGTAGAATGAAAGTAATGGATCAGTTTTAATGCACATCGAACGCTGTAAATAAGAAACCCATAGAACTGTAGCGGAATAGCGTTTTTTTTGCAATTTCACCCGATTTGGAATTTTTTTCCCGCTTCCCACTACACCATATGCAATATTAAATGGTGGCGTTGGAAAGTACAACTTGTCCAACAAAAAACAAGCCCTCATACAGCTATGTGAACAGAAAAATAAATGAGTTATGGCTGTTTGAAGGCAGGGAGCGCAAAACGAAAATGCATAACCGATAAAACCTCCGGGAGTGAAAGGGTTAAGAGCTGTGATGCTTTCACTTGCGCTGAACAATCCCGACAACCTGCTTCACAAGGAAACGCCAACGGGTCATCTGCCCCTTGGTTCTCCGATATGCCATAACATTAAACGACTAAATACCCCTTTGTAAATGTAGTAATTACTCCAGTATATTTTTAACCTAAGGTTTATATTTGTATCCTCCTGGGCATTAAGGAATGCTTGAATATTCATTAATGTTAAAATGTTTCCTTTTCCCAATTACCAAGAACTGACTCCATAAAACGCAAATGTGTAAACAAGCAGACACAGTAGTAACAGATAATTGATTTGTCAATTCAGCATTTCCAAAGCTGTTTGCTCGACATTTTATTGCTTATATTTCACTGTGTGCTATGTCCTTATAATAGTGTATATCTATAGATTTACATGTGTAGAATATTACGTATCTGGAAATAGTGTAGTGAATTATTGCAATATAATAATAATAATAAAATGTTCTATTTAGTTTTAGTAAAAAAACATCTGTCAGCAGATTTATACCTATGAAACTGGCTGACCTGTTACATGTGCACTTGGCAGCTGAAGACATCTGTATTGGTCCCATCTTCATATGTGCCTGCATTACTGAGAAAAATGATTGCAGGTTGCCGACACCTTTTCCTATAGTGTGTCAGCACAGCCACCCCTACTGGATTGTAGGGTGCTCGTAAACCCTGGAAATGAGCAGTGTAAGATATGGATGAAAAATGAATCAAGCCAGGAAAGAAGGCAATATGGACAATCATAATATATTAATAAGTGCCTTGTAGTAACTGTGTACATGATAAATGCCATTATTTGAAGTGAGACAACCCCTTTAAGGGGAGGGAGCATAACTCGCCAAATAAAAAATAAAAAAGTTATATACCGACCCCATAAAGGGGTTTTCCTCAGGATAGGTCATCAGTATGTGATCGGTGGGAGTCTGACATAGGCCAGTTTATCAGTTTTTCCATTGTAAATATGTCTCCCATCCAAGCAGGCAGATAGTATGCATTTTAGCATAAGTCTATTTTTACACAGCTCCTATTTGAAATTTTGAAATGCTTGTTACCTTATAATTTAAAGCACCCTTTGACTCTAACCAATTAGTTGTCATAAGGAAAGCTCACATTTTTCAGCAAGAGTAGTAGCTCTGAGATTTAAATAGTGTGCTGCCGGGAAACAGGAGGATCTGCCCTACACATGAAGCTACAGAAGATTAGGAAGCTACACGCCATATATATTGTTCTTTTGTAAATACTGCCTGCTTGTATTGTTATCTGAACTAGGAGATAAGGTAAAAAAAATCACCAGTAACCACCTGCTCTCCATCAAGAGGACCCACCAAATAAATCGATTTATCACAGCAGACTTGGCCCTTGTAAATAAGGTGGTGAAGGGTCAAATGAAGAAGTAAGATACTGAAGTTAACTGCAGGTATACATGAATTGTAAGGTTTTGAGTATATTTAAAAAAAAAATCACAGAAATGCAATTGACAATATATGGCTAAACCCTCACACTGATGAGACTTTCGCCAATATATTCTTATATCAAGAACATACCAGAGCTCGAACAATGTTGAATGGTTGAATGTGCCTTGATTTGACCAATGGGTAACATTCTGGTGCATCTGTGCAGCCTGGGTCACATGGTGTCAGGGATAGGTGGGACTCACAGCCTCCGCCCCACTCCCATTGTATGTGTGATTTTCACGCTGGAGGTAACTGGGAGCTGATCGCTGTGTGTCGGACTTTATGTCCCTATCTGAAAATGCCCAACTGCATGTAGGGTTAGCGTTAGGTCCCGTGCCACTTGAGATACCTTGACGCGGTGCTCGGGCTCCATTATGTTCTTGATATAAGAATATATTGGCGAAAGTCTCATTTTAATATCAGTGTGAGGGTTTAGCCATATATTGTCAATTGCATTTACCGTTGTAGTGCACCATTTTCTGTGAATTTTTGTTTTATATAGTTTGTCACATCCGCACATTTGGCTATCTTGTGTAGGATGTCTTTGTGGTACATGTGGTCTGCTGCAGGCATCCTCCATTGTATGCATTTTTGCTGGGGATTACGTTCAGCAGTGGACCATATGTGCAGGATTTGCTCCCCCGGTTATAAATGCGCTACAGCATTTGGGGTTTTTGAGCATTTTATGCCATTTTAGACCATTTTCTGCCATTTTAGTGTTTGAGTATATTTTAGCTTAATTAAGAGGTTAGTTCCCTGATTGGAAAGGGTAGAGCACTTTAGCAAATGATTGGGTGCCCATCAATATAAATTAATTCTGATTATTTATCTTGCAGTGTCTTTGGCAGTAAGATCAGTGGTCCCATCAGCAGGATGTTGGTTGATGATGGTCATTCAATCTCAAGTCCTAATATTACAGTATAACCTCATACCAGAGTAGTGTTGCTGGTTGTATGCATCAGTTATTCTAATAGCCAATTCAGCAGGATATTAAGCCATGCTACAAAACACATAATTCAAGCTAATTCCACAAGCATGGCAGTGTACATTCATTGTCGTTTTACCGAGTACTATAATGTTCTGCAGAGTCACCAGACATCAGTACAGCATCCGAGGATGTGTAGTAGTGGGAGATTCTAAGAATGATTGTGCAGCTGACAGATCTTCTCACTGAGCTGTAATCTAGCCTCCCAGTCCATTTTCTCACAGTACAAACCTCCTCTCATTTCCCTGTAGATATACCTCCCAAAATTTAAATCACAAACCATGAGACACAAGCTGCAAAAATATATTAAAAATGCCCATTTTTGTGTAAACCTTCTTATGTCCACCTCTTTGTTATCCTATTTGTGGGATAGTACCTTGAAAAATTGGTCTTTTGGGGGCCATTGTGTATATGTCAGAAGGTACAAGTAAATAATCTTTTTGCAATTTAAAATAAGTAAAATGTCTGTATAAAACCTATTGTGTTGATTGGTGTTGAAATAGCAAATACTTCCATGTAAGTATATGCACTGGGTTAAAGTTCAGGAGGAAATAGGCCCAAACCTTTGTCCTGTAAAACAAGTGATGTCTCACCCAATTGACCACGAGAGGTTATTGGGGTTATGTGAGTTGGGGGAGGGGGGTAGTACAGTAAGAGATAAATAGACCGAATGGGGAGTCAAATGGTGTTGGCTGGCTGCATGAAGTTGTCTATCGTGTAAGGAGAAAGGACAAAAAAATGTTCAATGTGAAGACTAGTCACAAGGAATAAAGTCTAGAAGTGGCAAGAGTTCTGCATAATGTATTCCAGTAAGGTTTGATTGTAACAGAAGGAAGGGCAGTGTAACAAAGAATTAAAAAATATTGCATAGTAATTGACATGTTATTAGTTGAATACTAGGCTGTTAAAGAGAAGTGCCTCTTTTTCCGTATAAGGCCTGTTTCATATTTGTGGTAAGCAGGTCCAGAGGCTGTTCCGGTTAGGAACAGCCAGCTGAATGCATGAATACCGGGTGTATGGGGGTGAACAAGCGTAGTAGTGAACGTTCATCTCCATACAGATGGGATGTTCTGCTGCATGTAAGCAGCTGAATGAGTGGGTAGTGATTCAGAACAAATGGTTCATTCCTGATTCTATTGTATCAGCCCATGTATATAGGCCCTAACTCTTCTCCATTTAACAATTCTACATTATTCCTCAGACCCTGATGCCTTCATCTAACAGTATACCCATATTCTGCTCATTCACATGCACTTCATATTTGTGCATACAGAGATACTGGCTGGTGACTGGAGCTTTATGTGCAGTAAGCTGTTGTCAATGCAATTTAGGATAAGTCCCAAATTGGACTTAATACTCAGTTGTCTGTGGTGTTCAAATTATGTTAAATTTCCCCCTTAATGGTAAGAGGGTGCGGCCACAGCACAAGAAATGCACGTCCAGTCGTTTCATTGCTGATCATGCATATCACTCCTGGTTACACCCAGAGAGCTAATTTTATTAGAAATACATGTTGGTGTAATCACACCCCCCTTTGTCATCAATTTTAATATATCCAATCACAATCATACAAGTATACATGTAACATCAAATCAAAAGAATGATGATGGTAGCTGCCCAATGCTAATGAGGACACGTACACATTACTTCATCTATCTGGGAAATTCTATATGCATATTTCAACTTCTGCTAAGTTCCTGTTTTCCTATAGACATATCAAGTGATTATGAATCATTTTTATTTTTAAGCATATGTGACATCTAATGGAGATTAGAGATTATAAGTAGAGATGAGCGAGTAGTGTTCGATCGAGCCGGTATTCGATCGAATACTACGCTATTCGGCATACTCGATTTCAATCGAGTATAACGGCGATGGCGCACTTAGAATTTGTTTCCCCTCCCACCTTCCCTGGCGCTCTTTTTCCACCAATCAACATGCAGGGGGGGTATGACAGGCCCGCGGAGCACGCTGGCAGCGCGAAAACAGCGTCTACATGGATTGGCTGGAAAAACCATGTGACCTCGAATATTAAAAACTCAGCTCTTCCTGCTCGTTCGCATATGCTGCGTGAACTTAGTCAGGGACAGAGGCTGGAGAAGGGACAGATAGGTTTTAGCTGTTGGACAGGCAGGAGCGTGATTAAAAGCCCTTATCAGGGCTACTATAGTGCAGTACAGTGATAGCTTTACTACAATATACAGTCTGCAGAGAACGGTTGCTGTATTCAGGGATAGCTGCTGGAGTAGGGACAGAGAGAGGCATTAGTGGTGTATTAGGTGCTCTGCTACATACAAAACTATATTTGGCACTACTGTTCTGCGTTCTTTTTGGCTGCAAAACCCTGTTATATACCTAGTGTGTATATGCACCATCTGATCTGGCAGTATACGGCTGTGAATTTTATTTTTTTTTTTAAATACAGTTTATTTGGATCTAGTGTTCTGGGTTCTGTGTGCCTGCAATACCCTTTTTGTATACCAGGTGTTCATACACACCGTCTGATCTGTTTGTACACGGCTGTGTACCTAGAAATATATTTTAAAAAAAAGCCTTTTCATTGGCACCTGTACTTTGCGTTCTCTTGCAAAATAATTGTATATACGTAGTGTTCATACACACCGTCTGATCTGTTTGTACACGGCTGTGTACCTAGAAATATATTTAAAAAAAAGCCTTTTCATTGGCACCTGTACTTTGCGTTCTCTTGCAAAATAATTGTATATACGTAGTGTTCATACACACCGTCTGATCTGTTTGTATACGGCTGTGTACCTAGAAATATATTTAAAAAAAAGCCTTTTCATTGGCACCTGTACTTTGCGTTCTCTTGCAAAATAATTGTATATACGTAGTGTTCATACACACCGTCTGATCTGTTTGTACACGGCTGTGTACCTAGAAATATAAAAAAAAAAAAGCCTTTTCATTGGCACCTGTACTTTGCGTTCTCTTGCAAAATAATTGTATATACGTAGTGTTCATACACACCGTCTGATCTGTTTGTACATGGCTGTGTACCTAGAAATATATTAAAAAAAAAGCCTTTTCATTGGCACCTGTACTTTGCGTTCTCTTGCAAAATAATTGTATATACGTAGTGTTCATACACACCGTCTGATCTGTTTGTACACGGCTGTGTACCTAGAAATATATTTAAAAAAAAAGCCTTTTCATTGGCACCTGTACTTTGCGTTCTCTTGCAAAATAATTGTATATATGTAGTGTTCATACACACCGTCTGATCTGTTTGTACACGGCTGTGTACCTAGAAATATAAAAAAAAAAAAGCCTTTTCATTGGCACCTGTACTTTGCGTTCTCTTGCAAAATAATTGTATATACGTAGTGTTCATACACACCGTCTGATCTGTTTGTACACGGCTGTGTACCTAGAAATATAAAAAAAAAAAAGCCTTTTCATTGGCACCTGTACTTTGCGTTCTCTTGCAAAATAATTGTATATACGTAGTGTTCATACACACCGTCTGATCTGTTTGTACACGGCTGTGTACCTAGAAATATAAAAAAAAAAGCCTTTTCATTGGCACCTGTACTTTGCGTTCTCTTGCAAAATAATTGTATATATGTGGTGTTAATACACACCGTCTGATCTGTTAGTACACGGCTGTGTACCTAGAAATATATTTAAAAAAAAGCCTTTTCATTGGCACCTGTACTTTGCATTCTCTTGCAAAATAATTGTATATACGTAGTGTTCATACAAACCGTCTGATCTGTTTGTACACTGCTGTGTACCTAGAAATATAAAAAAAAAAAAAGCCTTTTCATTGGCACCTGTACTTTGCGTTCTCTTGCAAAATAATTGTATATACGTAGTGTTCATACACACCGTCTGATCTGTTTGTACACGGCTGTGTACCTAGAAATATAAAAAAAAAAAGCCTTTTCATTGGCACCTGTACTTTGCGTTCTCTTGCAAAATAATTGTATATACGTAGTGTTCATACACACCGTCTGATCTGTTTGTACACGGCTGTGTACCTAGAAATATATTTTAAAAAAAAGCCTTTTCATTGGCACCTGTACTTTGCGTTCTCTTGCAAAATAATTGTATATACATAGTGTTCATACACACCGTCTGATCTGTTTGTACACGGCTATGTACTAGAAATATAAAAAAAAAAGCCTTTTCATTGGCACCTGTACTTTGCGTTCTCTTGCAAAATAATTGTATATACGTAGTGTTCATACACACCGTCTGATCTGTTTGTACACGGCTGTGTACCTAGAAATATATTTTAAAAAAAAGCCTTTTCATTGGCACCTGTACTTTGCGTTCTCTTGCAAAATAATTGTATATACGTAGTGTTCATACACACCGTCTGATCTGTTTTTTACATGGCTGTGTACCTAGAAATATAAAAAAAAAAGCCTTTTCATTGGCACCTGTACTTTGCGTTCTCTTGCAAAATAATTGTATATACGTAGTGTTCATACACACCGTCTGATCTGTTTGTACACGGCTGTGTACCTAGAAATATATTAAAAAAAAGCCTTTTCATTGGCACCTGTACTTTGCGTTCTCTTGCAAAATAATTGTATATACGTAGTGTTCATACACACCGTCTGATCTGTTTGTACACGGCTGTGTACCTAGAAATATAAAAAAAAAAAAGCCTTTTCATTGGCACCTGTACTTTGCGTTCTCTTGCAAAATAATTGTATATACGTAGTGTTCATACACACCGTCTGATCTGTTTGTACACGGCTGTGTACCTAGAAATATATTTAAAAAAAAAGCCTTTTCATTGGCACCTGTACTTTGCGTTCTCTTGCAAAATAATTGTATATACGTAGTGTTCATACACACCGTCTCATCTGTTTGTACACGGCTGTGTACCTAGAAATATATTAAAAAAAAAGCCTTTTCATTGGCACCTGTACTTTGCGTTCTCTTGCAAAATAATTGTATATACGTAGTGTTCATACACACCGTCTGATCTGTTTGTACACGGCTGTGTACCTAGAAATATATTAAAAAAAAAGCCTTTTCATTGGCACCTGTACTTTGCGTTCTCTTGCAAAATAATTGTATATACGTAGTGTTCATACACACCGTCTGAACTGTTAGTACACGGCTGTGAAGGCAAAATATTGTAACCAAAAAAAATAAAATGCGGAGGGGGGCTAGCGGAATCGGACGTGGACGAGGACGGGGGCGCGGAAATGCTGTTGGTGGCCTTGTTGAAGCCAGTGGGGATACAATGCGTGCTGGTGAGGGTCAGCCAGGATCCCGCTCATCCAGAATCCCTGCCTTTATGGGACAGTTAAGCAGGGGGCGGGTTACACCGCTGTTGAGGCCTGAGCAGGTTGAACAGGTGATGCAATGGATAGCCGATAGCGCTTCCACACAGTTGTCCACCAGCCAGTCATCCACACAGTCTCACTCTGACCCTCCTTCCTCCACACCTGGCCAACAGAGTCATCCCACCATTGACCCCTCCCAGGAGCTCTTTTCGGGTCCTTTTTCAGATGTGCCGGAAGAATCCCAGGAGCTAGCAGAGGAATTTGTTTGTAGTGATGCCCAAACACTTGAGTTTTGACTACATTCTGACTGGATTCCCCAGATCAGGGCTGATAAGCCATTCATCATCTAGAATTCATGGTAGACTCCACTGGACACTCAGCATTTTTCCCTGTACTTTCCTTTAAGTTATTCCAAGTTATTCCCTGCATAGCACAGGGGCACAATCAGAAGCGAGGCAAATGTCCAATAATCATCAATGTTCAAAGTTGTCACGTCTAGGATGTCTTAGTTCTCATCTGAATCGTCAAGTTCAGTATTCGCAGGCTGGATTGATGTATATATGTATATTCCTCTCTTGTAGTTTCTCCATGATTAACATTCAGTATACAGGTTATTATTACAGTCAGGTGATGATAATATCTTCTTTCTGACCTTACTGACAATTTAATCAGAAACAACAAATTTAGTATCCTTTTACAAAGAGAGCATCAACCATCAACCTATCATTTTACTTAACTAAATCAGTTAATTGGGTTCAGTCAACACAGCAAATCAGTCTAATCAATGAACAATTCTTTCTTAGAATTAGTGGCTCTATAAATCTCCCTTAACCTCTTAGTATACTCCACTTCAGCAGCCACCCAAACTATACCATCCTTATCATGGCATGTGCATAGTATGATCTTTTTCTCTTTCTCAATAAAATCTGCTCCGGTACATGTTGTAATGGAACCTGTAAAGGACCTCTTTTCTTTTTCTTCAAACTCAGAGATGGTTAGCTAAGGTGCAGACCACTGAGCGGCGAGGTGGCAGCCATCTATATGCATCCGTTTCACATAAGAAAGTAATACGGAAAAACAGCTGGAACACTTCAGACTGGCGCTGAAAACAGGGGTCAAACTTCAGGTAGGTAGTGTTAAGTTCTTTTTAATCAAGTCAACGCGTTTCAGGGGCAGACAGCCCCCTTCATCAGGACTATTACAGAGGGGATGTGAACAAGCAGGGAATTTAAAACAATTTTGGCGCGCAAAAAAGCACTCCTGCCGGAGTGGGAGGGGAACCAGAGTGACGTCAAGCTGATTGACATAAACAGTAGTTACATTTATGTTCTCATAGAGTATTAGTTGCAATTCGGTTGCTATAATGCAAACTAAACTAAATGCGTCCGGATATTGCTATTGATTTTCTTTTGCATAAAAACAAATAGTGACATAGAAGGAAGCTCGAGACAAAGGGCAGACACAGAACTTATATGAGACTACGATTAGAACAGGACTAAAACATAAAATGCATTCTTATATAAAGATAATAAAAATCTATTGGCTGCATAGCCCTAGATCGGGTTGCATTTTATAACCCTCATGTATACACATGAGGGATGTTCTTGGTGAACTACTCCATGATAAAAATATAGGTATATAAAAAACAAGCACTACACTACCAGATTGAAATTACAATTATAATTATACTACCCCGTGTGTGCACGGGCACATTATCTAGATCTATTTCTCCAACCGTATGTAAAATCTCTGGATAGCTACCTGCACGACTCTAGCCAACTAATCCGTGAATTGAAGGACATCTCATGGTGTGATACATATGCCCTGTTCACTATGGATGTCACAGCCCTGTATTCCAATATCCGTCACGATTTAGGACTAAATTGCACACGAACTGTCCTAACCAATGATGAATCCCTCGATCGTAGACAGATCAACTTTCTTGTTGAAAGCCTAGAGTTCGTCCTACAAAATAATTACTTTATCTATGACAATAAAATCTACCATCAGTGCCGCGGGACCGCGATGGGCACGAAAGTGGCCCCCGCGTTTGCAAACCTATTTATGGGTGAGTTTGAAAGAATCTTCATCCGTGGCCATACCCAGATGAATGACCACATAGTCTATTACAAAAGGTACATAGACGATGTGTTCATCATCTGGGATGGAGACGAGGGATCAGCTCTGTCCTTCTGTGAGAGTCTAAACAGAACGGACTGGGGCATCTCGTTTACCCTATCATACAATAAGAAAGAAATACCTTTTTTAGATCTAATAGTCACAGCTGAAGGGAACAACATATATACTAAAACTTATTTTAAAACGGTAGACAGTAACAGCTATATTGACTACTCAAGTTTCCATCATAAAAAATGGCTACAGAACGTGCCATATAGCCAATATAAACGAATTAGGCGGAACTGCACAGATCAGAGTGTGTTTAAGAAACAAGCACTCGTTCTAAAGGAGAGATTTGAGCAGAAAGGCTACCCTAAAAAGGTCATAAGTAATGCTTACGAAAGAAGTGTACAATATACACAAGATGAGTGCCTATATCCCAAGAAACAACCCAAGAAGGAATTAGGGACCCAAGTAAGTTTCATCACACAATATAATATGTCTAATCAAGCCATAAAATCTATTTTAAAGAAACATTGGAATATCCTCTGTCAAGATCCATTTTTGACCAAGCACCTTCCCAAAACACCAAGGGTGATATATAGAAGGGCACCTACCATCAAAAATATTATAGCACCAAGTAGGCCACAGCACCAAATGAAAATAACAAAAAATATAAAACCTACTGGTAGCTACAAATGCAACAACAAGAGATGTCTATGCTGCCAAATGATCACTCACCAGCAAACAGTCTTTACATCCAACAAGAATGGCTCAACCTATACCATCAAACACCACCTTACTTGCCAGTCGAATTTTGTCATTTATTTGATAGAATGCGAGTGTGGACTCCAATACATAGGCCCTACTACACAAGCCTTACATTGCCGAATGAACCAACATAGGCATAATATACAAAAGGGTTATCTAAAACATAGCATTTCAAGTCATTGCTCAAATACACAAAACAAACAGAAACACAAACTGGTAGTAACCCCAATAGATTTTATACCAGAAAATCCTTATAACAGATTCAGTAGCCTCCAAAAACGAGAGGTATACTGGATCTTCCAGTTGGACACACTCACCCCACATGGTCTAAATGAATTGAACGAAACAATTTTGTAGGGTGATATTGAGGAATGATGATATTCATTAAATATACGTACATTAAAGCAAAGAATAATAAACAAAAAAACTAAAAAGGAATATACTAATACAGAAATAGAAAAGTAACAACAAGAAAAATTCAAATTAAAATAAAAATAGCAATAAAAATAAAAATATAAATAAAAATAGATAACAAGGAGTACGATTCATAACTATATTAATAACAAAAATAATAATATTAATAATAAATACATAATCCAAATGTGTTCTGGCTATGGCAGAGAGATGAATCAAAAGTGGATATGTGTCATACGCGTGATCCATAGGTACACAGAAGACAAAAAGAGAAAAGAAAGAAAGGAAGAAAAAAGACAATAGGCCACCCCAGTTGATAACATACATACGTGTGTATGAAGATACATATAGATGCGGGTGCACGCAAGTGCACCTCACGCATGTGCCCGTGCACACACGGGGTAGTATAATTATAATTGTAATTTCAATCTGGTAGTGTAGTGCTTGTTTTTTAT
>ONZH01023083.1:0-74816 GCA_900303285.1 Rhinella marina | reverse complement strand
GTAGAAGACCAAACACATGCTGCTCACAGGGTTCCGCAAATTCCTGGTCCACCCGCAAATTCCTTGTCCACAATGTCAAGGAGGACGAGGTTCTGTGGATGAACAACAAGTCCTTCTGTACTGAAATCGCCGACAAAGTCTCCATCTAAGAAGCTACAGACCATTGTGGAGAGAGCGGCACAGCTCGCCATCAAAGTGAGGAACCCCAACGCCAGACTGCGCAGAGAAGATAACGAATAAATATCTCTGTGGTTATTTTTGCTAAATAAAAGTTAAATAAACCCCCCAAAAAATTAATCTGTTAATGTGCCTGATCCACCCAAGTTGAATCTGTCCCATCATGAGAAATTCCCCCCCAAGGAGTCCCCACTGTAACTTGCTTCCCATACAACTACCTCACCCCCCGACACCTGTGTCTCGCCATTGTCCACCACCTCCTCAGACAACACTGGTAAATCCACACTGTCAGCACACGGAAACAGCAAAAGGTCTTGTGAATTGGGGCAGAGAATGTTCTGGGCTAGCACATCAGAGAAGGGGTGACTATGGGGTTCCAGGGAGTAAGTGACCACATGCAATCTCCATCTAAAAAGTCATGCCACACTTGATCAATCTCATAATTTACGACTGTACCGGTTGATGCTAAATTTTTAAGTTGGGGTCCTGCGTCGTCATTCTAAATACATCCGGCTGTTGTCACCAACACACACGCTAGCCCAGGGGGCACTCCTCTGGCTCTTCCAGCGAAACCTCCTTGCCCCACCCTGCCCCCCCACCTACAGGCCCTCTCTCCAAACAATTGACGTCTTTTTCCTATCTTTCTCTCTCTCCAAACTATTTTTCCGGATAGCTGCCATATACGGTATTAAACGGAGAAGAATACAGAGAACACATGCTACACTTGATCAAGTTCATAATTTACGACTGTACCGGTTGATGCAACAGTTTTCAAAAATCCATTCTGGCTGTTGTCACCACCACACACGCTAGCCCAGGGGGCACTCCTCTGGCTCTTCCAGCGAAACCTCCTTCCCCCCAGCCTGCCCCCCACCTACAGGCCCTCTCTCCAAACAATTGACGTCTTTTTCCTATCTTTCTCTCTCTCTCCAAACTATTTTTCCGGATAGCTGCCATATACGGTATTAAACGGAGAAGAATACACAGAACACATGCTACACTTGATCAAGTTCATAATTTACGACTGTACCGGTTGATGCAACAGTTTTCAAAAATCCATTCTGGCTGTTGTCACCACCACACACGCTAGCCCAGGGGGCACTCCTCTGGCTCTTCCAGCGAAACCTCCTTCCCCCCAGCCTGCCCCCCACCTACAGGCCCTCTCTCCAAACAATTGACGTCTTTTTCCTATCTTTCTCTCTCTCCAAACTATTTTTCCGGATAGCTGCCATATACGGTATTAAACGGAGAAGAATACAGAGAACACATGCTACACTTGATCAAGTTCATAATTTACGACTGTACCGGTTGATGCAACAGTTTTCAAAAATCCATTCTGGCCGTTGTCACCACCACACACGCTAGCCCAGGGGGCACTCCTCTGGCTCTTCCAGCGAAACCTCCTTCCCCCCAGCCTGACCCCCCCACCTACAGGCCCACTCTACAAACAATTTAGCCGGATAGGGGACGTATTAGATGTTGTACTGATGTTTTTTTTTGTTCTTCTTTTATCTGCCTCATGACCTGTGATAGGCAGAGCATGGACACGTCCCCTTAGCTGCAGTGGGAAAGACACTCCCCTGGCCAGAGCAAGCTCTTTTTCCCTTTTCCGTGTTCGAAATATCCATTAAATATAGGGTCCCAAGATAGGGGACGTATACGGTATTAAACTGAGAAGAATCAATACTGCACCGG
This sequence comes from Rhinella marina, assembly GCA_900303285.1. Taxonomy (NCBI): domain Eukaryota; kingdom Metazoa; phylum Chordata; class Amphibia; order Anura; family Bufonidae; genus Rhinella; species Rhinella marina. The sequence continues at coordinate 72,944 of ONZH01023083.1, read as the reverse complement.
CTGATGCTAGAGCATTTCCAAATGCATTATGGCTGTTGTCACCACAACACACGCTAGCCCAGGGGGCACTCCTCTGGCTCTTCCACCGAAACCTCCTTGCCCCCCACCTACAGGCCCTCTCTCCAAACAATTTACCCCTGGTAGGGGGACATATTAGATATTGTACTGATTCTGAATTGCCTCCTGCGATAGACGGGAATGGAACCCAGATCAACTGCTTGGGAAGCAGCTATGCTCACCACTATACCACCAGCAGGCACAGCAACTGATAAGAACAGATACTAAACTTGATGTCAGCTGCAGTGCCAGCATGAGCAGTGGTGTCCCCTGCAGGCGGTGATGGACCTTCGTTGCACCTAGTTGGGTGCTTCCCTAACATGTGATGGGCATGTGCCTCGCCTTTCTTGGTCTGGGTGAGCACAATTGCCATGAGGGTAACCACCAGGCTGTTGCCTGAGGATTTGGGGTAATGGTGGGATTAAGCAGCCTCAGAGGCATCCATGCATGCTGCCCCTGCTCTTTCCTGTCCATTTCCGTGGTGTTTCCATCATTTTCTGAGGTTTCCAGGTTTTCAGGCAAACTTCCCTGTGAAGAGCTTTGGTCCCCCGCAAAAATGCTCGAGTCTCCCATTGACTTCAATGGGGTTCGTTACTCGAAACGAGCACCCGAGCATCGGGAAAAATTTGTCTAGAATAAAGAGCACCCGAGCATTTTAGTACTCGCTCATCTCTAATCACTACTTATATTTTCAACACAAGCCTATTTTTACATTTACCCATAAGGAAAATACCTCTCAGGGTGAATATGTTGGACTATGTTGTTTTTTGCAGTATATTTTAGATAAAACAGCTACTAAAAACTGGTCAGTGAAACTCCTGTCAATGTGAATGAGCCCTAAACACATTTGAGGAAAACCTTTCCTATACCTATACCTTATAAAACAGGAGTGTACGTAGATATCATAGGGCCCATAGCAAAACTTAATAAGGGACCCTCGCCCCCTCACCCCCGTACTGTGATATTCAATAAACACTGCTTTGACATGCTGAGACTTGTAGTTCTCTCCTCTTATATTCCTTCCCTGTAACATCTGATTTCCAAGGACAGACAGCATGGTAGCTTAGTGGTTAGCACTGGTGCCTTGCAGCCTAGGTCCTGGGTTCAAATTTAAGAAGTCTGTATGTTCTCACCATGATTGTGTGGGTTTCCAGAAACCTACTAATGGGAAATCCACATTGTAAGCCCCATTGGGGACAGTAAGTGATGACAATGTCTGTAAAATGTTGCAGAGTATGTTGGTGCTATATAAGCAAGACACATATAGAATAACAACCTGGACATCCTACATTTTTTCCTGTCTGGCACTATATGGCATCTGGCATTACAACTAATAAGCCTGAAGAATGTGCAGGATCGGATAGAAAACTATAGGGGTGCTTAGATGGAATAAATCTCCAAGTGTAGGCCAACGTACCAGACATTTCATTCCCATAGACCATCCTCAGTGGTGCATCATGTGGACGCAGATTACAAGACTGGTGACTTTGCCATCGTAAACCACAATGTAAGCACTGTGAGACTTTTCTGCAATTAGGCTAAAATAATAGCAAGACAGCAAGTTGTAGTATCATAACATAACTGATAATATAGAACTGGGAACACATAGCACTAATTCCATGTGAAGCCACAACCACAAAATAAATTCCCCATTTATTGTTGGATAATATGTTTTGTTAAGAAAGATGGCTGCCAGCACCAGACCTGTGCATTGTGATGTCACCAACAGTCTATTGTGATGTCATCGGGGTTTATAAGGAGGCGCTGGGCACAGAGCAGTCACTCATCGGCTGGATGTGACTTGTGAGTACTCCATCATTACTATGTCTGTACCTGGAGCTGATAAATAACTGCCCCCTCCCAAATCCATACCCTCTTTACTTCAGGCTTTTTTTGGAACTAAATCGTTACAGTTAGAGATCTAGACTCATCCTAAGAGATCACATCTCTCCATCTCCATAGAAGAGTCTCTCATAGGAATGCACTAGATTGAGGGCATGCTGTGACTTGTAGTTCCACAGCAACAAATAATTCAACTGGAACCATTATATTTGCAGTGCAGACCCCATCTCCATTATTTTTCAAGTAGCAGATCCAAGACTTTGGAATATGATATATTTTGTATCGGTCTTCTTCTCATTACACTGTATCATAGACTGGTGTTTACTTTGTGGTTGGATTTCTTTGAAGAGTGTTTATTCTGACACCAGTCTTATTTTTAAAAAAAACTGGCCTATAATCTGTCAGAACTCATAATCCTTTTAGTAATTTAGAAAAATCTTTGGGAGGTCCATGCACCAGCAATGAAATCTTTACCAGCCAGGACCTGTACCATGTATTGTTAAATATGTGGGAACACATAGGTCCCATGACTTCCACCTATAGTACATACCCTCCAACAAACTTTAAAAATGGGTATGCATGTAATAAAAGGGGGAAAAGCTGAAAATGTTGCACAAATGGGGCGTGTGCCAGAATTTGCCACTTTTCCACAGGACTTTAAAGAGCTCCCGCTATAATTCAAATTCTCAGGGTTAGAACTATAGGAGGGAAGGGGGGTTGTTATGGAATACCTTTTAAAAAATGGAATTCAATTTTTGCTTGGGGCCTTGAAGCTTCAAGAGATACTTCTGGAAATTACCAAGATATTTTACTGTAGGTTTATGACATATGAAGACTGACTATAATTAATATATGAGCAATGTAAGGTCTGGCCGTTCTGATCGGTAAGGTCATGTTACCAGCCTGCACCAGAATTGTGCATTGTGATGTCACCGGGGTATAGAATGTGGTGTTAGGCATAGAGAAGTCACTCATCAGCTGGATGTGACACATGAGTACTGGATGCATTGTTAATAGAAAATAATATATTATAGAATTCCATTATCAGTACTTCTCTATGAAAACATGTGTGGGTAACATTCCTCTTATAACCAGTAGTGGTCCTATAATAACTATTTAGAATATCAGGTGTCATATATAACAGTCTGTATTCTTCAATTGGAGATGTCGCAGGGGCTAAAAGCTGATGTCACTCTATAGCCATATCATGGGTATAGAAATCTTATGCTCACTTCTCTGTTTTCTCAGGTTCGCAAGCTGAAGGGATATTGTGACGGAACGTCATGCGCTTTTTCAATTCCTATTATCTGCTGCTGCAGATAGTAGTATTTCTATGTGGAGCAGAGGTTGCAACATCATGCCTCAAATGCTTCACTACTCCAGCGGATAGAGCCAGCATTTGCCATCATGCTGTCTCGCTGGACAAGATGGGGGCAGAAGAATGTCTCCAGAGGCTACACTGGGGTTTTGACCCCCTGAATAACATCTCGATAGGCAAGTATTATCTGCTTTTATTTCTCATTGCTCCTTTATCTCATATATACTACTTATATCATTTAAGGTTTGAGCAATTTTCTGTTAGACTAAAGCTTCCCTTGTAGCTCATTAACAGCTGTCAGAGACGGAAAGCTGTACATAATATATAACCAGACAGACCCATCTTTACCATACAGCACTGCTTACTAATGTCTGCCAATCTCATGTGTCTTCTCTTTCTAGCCTTTAATCAGATACAGAACATCAGAAAGTATCTGAAAACATTTGAAAAAGAAGTCAAGAAAATTGACAAATTATGTAAGTTCCTGAAATCCAAAAGAATTTCTCCAATTTCTCTTTGATTCATCTGTAGTAAATGGCAATGTTCTAATGTTTCTATCTCTAGACTTTCCACCAGCTTGGGTGGAACAATTTGATCAAAAAATGGCTGAATTTGTAAAAGTTGTGAAAGACCGTGTCGCAAGTAAGTGTCTAATGATCCTTAGATACAGCACACAAATTCCATATATTCTCCCTTCTTCTGTCTGTCACCTTCCTCTCCCTGACAACATCATATATCCTTAACTACATGTGATTCCTTCCATTAGGTCATCCAGCGGCAGAATGCAGACCTCCTTGCGGTGAGTAATGTCAGACAGGACAATTTGATGTGTGACAACTGACCTCCATTATATACATTGTGGGGTCATTATTTACCTCAGACCTATGACATCTCTCTGTTTCTCCCCTATAGGGCTTCAAAAAGCTGCTCGCACTTTTTCATGCAGCCGATGTGCTGAGGAGGACTGCAAGATACCTGTGGCTTGTCCCCGTAAGATCATTTCTGCTGTTAGTTTATAAATCTCAAGCTGTTAGTTTATGGCTGGTTGTCTTAGACCATGGTTTCCCTTTCCTTTCTTTTCAGTTGAGGACATAAAGGTGGAAGAGCTGGAAAAGGTCATAATCCCCTGCAAGGCGTACTTTCTCCTTCCACATCATCTGAAGGTCACCTGGAAGTATGCCAAAAACGTAAGTCATTTATACCATTCTCTTACAGTACAAATAAATATTTGTCCCCCCCCCCCCTCCTTGTTTCTGCAGCTATTTCTACTCCACATAGACTAATGTCTCATAAGATGTCATCCATGTTTTCCCTTTCAGATCAAAGTGACTGACTTGAGTTACTTTAAAAACATCTTCAGTGGGAAAGACCTGTTTGTGATGATTAAGCCGGCCAGAGTCAGCCATAAAGGGACTTACACCTGTGAGATAATGGATGAGGATGATGACATCATATTCCGTGGATTCTATTATCTCGATGGTAAGACTTTTATAATTTACATCTCTTAAATATTTTCTTGTAGACAACATACACAAAGATATGTATATACTAGATCAGAAGGCCCTCCTGCATCTGCTCTGCTCTTACAGTAAAGAATTCTTTCTGATAACTTCTCTGTTTATTACACAGCACTGGTGGAGGCAACATTTGCCTAAGTACCTTACTTACGTGCATTATCTTCTGTTTTCCAGTGACACAGACGAAATCCAAGGCAGTCAAAGACATAGAAACTTATTTCCATCAGGCTCTGGTAGAAAAACTGCCTACCCAGGAGGAAGAGGAGGAGAGGATTGAACATGGTCCCTCCACTAAAGACACCATCCTCACGTTCCTCCAGAGCCATATCAGCTATGCCATCTATGCTGGTGTCTGCTGTCTGCTGGTCACAATATTGGTCGGGTTCCTGTGGCGTTATGCACTCAACGTTGACTGGTCAAGAAAAACATCACCAAGATCCAGCTTCCCACCAAACTTTGAACTGCCATAGAGACAACTAATCAGCCATATAGAGTCATTAACAACAGACTCCTAAGGGCAACAACCAACTAGCCCTCACCTGCAAGAACCCATCTTTGCAGGGTTTCTACCTTCCCCTATTCCTTACTCCCCCCTCAAAAAAAATCCTATTACCTTCCTCTTTCCCTTATCCTTATCCCCCCCCCCAAAAAAAAAACAACTATCCCTTTCCCTTATCCCCTACCCCCAAAAAATAAAAAAATACAAATATTCTATCCCTTTACCCCTCACCTGCAGCATAAATAACATCTCTGCAGGATAATTACCTTCCCTTATCCCCTATCCCTTATCCAAAAAAAACAAAAACAAAAAAAAATAAAATAAAAAAAACAACCCTGCAGTGGCACAGTGGGAACCCTGGACATGATGTTCGTCACTGGTCAATATGGTACATACATCTCACCATAAGAGACCCCAAGATGTTCAGGATGAAGAGGTGAAGCGGATGCCATCAAATCACCTACAGCATGTGCTATAAGATCTTTGCAGGATTGCTCCAAAAAAAATAATAAAAATACTAAAAAAAAAATTTTATTGAGAAAACTTTATTATCCTAAAGGTACAAATGAACACCACTAACCTCTCATGTACCCACAGCATAGAAGCTCCTCCTTATCACATCTTGACATCCCACTGGTCATTCACCACTTTTCCTCTGCACAGGTCCCTGCACATCATCACAGGTCCTTCTCCACATCTTTTCTTCTCCTTCTTCACAGTTAATCTGTCTAAGTGTAATTAGGGGGCTGGCCTTTTCTGTACAGCGGGACTCCTTTTCCGCCTTGAGACCCATAGCAGCTGCATCAGGGGCAGATACAGACAGCAGCGGGCCCCTGTGCAATGAATGTGTCTGGGCTCCCTCATCCATGCCAAATTCTCAACGTCACCTATTCCCTCCTAACATTACATACAGCAATACAAAACATACAGGGTAAGGCTACTTTCACACCTGCGACACTACGATCCGTCCAGACACAAACCACAGCATGCAGAGGTTTGTGTCCCACTGATTCTTTGCATTTTTGCCAGATTGTGGCCGGATCTCTGCCGGACCCCATTATAGCATTCTGTCCAACAGTGCCGGATACAGTGAATTCCGGCAGCCCAATCTTGCCAAGGAACCTGCCCTGAATCACCCATAGAAATGAAAAGTGTAAACAAAATGTTGTGTACTCCACGGCCAATTTGCAAGGATTTTGGTGCGGATCCTTGCCAAAAACAAGTGGAGAAGGCAATTTTGGAATCATATATAAACCTCAAATTGTTTAAATAAAGCGTAAAATGTGTATTAAAAAACACACACAAAAAAAACAAACAATGCACTATGAGGTCATCATAAAAGTACCTGATAAAACCCACATCATAAATCATAATAAAAAGGTTAATTTGGAGAGATGGATTTTCAAAATCTATCATGTAAACATTGAAATCATATTAACTCACACATAAGCTGTCTTATACTAAGACTGTCCTTCGTTGTCTATAGTAACCAATCAGAGCTCATATTAATGACCTGTAGCAAAATAGAAGCTGAGCTGTGATTGGTTGCTATATGCAAACTGATGAATAACCAGGTTAACTGCCATAACAGCCAACAGACAATGGCTCCTGTAGTTTGGCGGTTAGGTTACTAAACATATTTTATGGCAAATAATTGGAAAGCGTGTGGTGAAAATTTCCACTCAAAACAGTCTATGACGTTCCTCGAGTCACAGGAGGCGGCTGTGCAAATTTTGTGATTGTAAATGTGACGTGAGGATTCCATTAGCAGACATACACACATACATACATACACACATACATACACTCGGCTTTATATATTACTAGCAGAAGGACCCGACTTCACTTGGGTATGCTTCATCTATTTCATTTAATGTTTGTGTGTGTCGTTAAAAGATATCGACAGTATCCACTATAACAGTTACATCTACAGTACCCCCCACCCATAACAGTGACCTCCACAGTCCCCCACCCCTTAACACTGACCCCCCACAGTGCCCTTTTCCTTAAAATAGGACCTCTACAGCAGCCCCGACCCCTTAACTTTGTCCTTTCCAGCAGCCTGCACCTTTAACAGTTAGTTCCACAGCACCCCACCCTTTTGACAGTGAACTCCACAGGGGCCTGCCCCCTTAACAGTGACCTCTACAGCACCCGCTCCCTAACACTGACCATAAATTACAGTCCCCTTAACTGAACTCCACCATTCCCGGCCCCCTTAACAGAGACCTCCACAGCGACTGCCCTTTAACAGTGACTGCCACAGTACTCCACTCCCTTAACAGTGACCTCATAGTACCCCGCTGCCCCTTTAATAGTGTCCTCCACAGTCCCCTCTTCCCTTAACAGTGACCTCCACAGTGCCTGCCCCTTTAACAGTGACCTCCACAGCATCCTGCCCCCTTAACAGTAACATCCACAGCAGCCTCCCCTTTAACAGTGACCTCCACAGCGGCTGTCCCTTTATTAGTGAACTCCAAAGTACCCCGTCTCATTAACCGTGATTTCCACTATAACCCGCCCCCTTAACACTGACCGCCATAGAGAACCATCCCCTTAACTGTGACCTCCACCGTTTCCTGGCCCCTTAACAGACCTCCACAAAGTCATCCTCCCTCCCACCCCTGCAGCTGACAGAAGTTAATTTTTACCTTTATTTTTTCAATCGCCGTTGGCTGCGGAGTGGAAGAGGGTGTGGCCTAACCGAGTCGGAAGCTTGGCTTAGCGGGACCTGGGGCAGGATTTTTAAGTCCGTCTTTTGAGGGTGACCTAAATAGCTGGTTCTATTGGCTGAAAAGGGACATGTGACCGAGCTTATGGCAGTTGGCATAAGAAGAGAAAGACCTGTAGGCTTCTATTGGCTAATGCATTTTTTTTTGTGGAATATCTCAGGAATGGTACATCCTAGAGAGCTGAGACCCGGTCTAATACCTTCCCGGACACTTGATGTACCTGTGTGCCAAATAAAATTCATTCTGGGGGCACACAATACAGCGACACAAATATTACCTGCCCACACAGAGGAAGACAGCAACAAGACAATACAAGATGATTGATTATGGTTTCTGCAACAACTTCAAAAGGTGGGTCCCAGGGAAGAGAGGATACTGGCTGGCCTGGCTCCATTCTTAGAGGCCATCTTAACCTTCTGATGCATTGATAATGAACTGGATAGTCTATCCAGTTTTTTTATATTGATGTAGGTTATTTGAGATGCTGTCCTGGTGGATTGGGGGCCCACCTTTTTCAGGGGCCCACTAGGGGATTCCCCTGTTCCTCTGTGGGCCAGTCCGAGCCTGACTACCACCACCATATGTCACAGATGGGATGAGTTTTTTTATGCTGGAATGCAGTATTTTCCTTTCTCCAAACATAATGCTTCTCATTTAAACCTACAAATTCTATTTTGATCACATCTATCCCCAAACCATTGTTCCAGTAGCCTCCTGGCTTGTTGAGGTGATCTTCAGCAAACTGCAGATAGGTGCAGTCTATGGTGTGGCTCCCATAGGTCCTCCTGAGGTGTCATTGAAAATGAATCACTCAGCCAGTAGAAGGGTTCCTCAGATGAGGGACCTGAAGTCCTCCTCGCTTGAGCTACTGCTGAATGAGATCATAGGAGATCATAGCTCCTGCCTCCTGTAGGCCAAGCTCGCTGCCGTGTTGGAACTCCTCTGCCCTCTTCTTCCAGAAGTCAGACTTGACCAGGTCCGGGTGGTGGTCACGCTGGGGAGTGCTGCAGCCACTTGCGCCTTTACTTTTCTGGATTCTCCTGCCGGGACAGCAGGGATAAGGACTTCTGGCTGCAGCAGTTGAGGCAAGGTTGCACCCAGGGAAGAAGCCCCAGCTCCCCTGGCTGCTGCTGGCTTCATCTTCCAGGGAATGGAAGGTGTTGGTCTCCTCCTGGGCGGCGAAGTGGACGTTCCAGCTTCCTCCGCCGCACCAGCCGCCTCACGAGCCACAGCAGCCGCACCAGCCGGCAAGGCGAATATGGAGACAGGAGCCGGTGAGACTCTGGTTTTTCTCGCTTCTGAGGGGATAGTATCTTGACTTTCCTGCTCTTGAGGGGGCGTATCATCATTTTCCCGCTTCGGGGGGCCACGGGAGTCGGCAAGAAGAATGCGTACGTAGCGTTGGCGTTCAAATTTTTAAGAACATTTACAAATAATAGAAAGCAAATCTGACAAAATCCAGATTCGCTTCGGAGTAAGAAAAATGGAGGATTCGATACGAATCTACGAAGTGGCGAATAGATTCGCTCATCTCTAATCTCTATATAATTTTAGGTCTTTTGTGAAAATCTGATGTGGTTTTAGGTCAAACGTATGCAGAAATATAGAAAATGCACAAACTTTCCAGCACCGCTGTTAGTACTGTAGCAATATTGTGAATAACTATAGTATCTAAGGACATAACTGGCAGAGCTCTGACTGAAAGACCACAGCCCATTATTAGTACACAGCATCAATGATCGATAAATTGCTTATATATTCAACAGCCCTGTACAGATATGCCCACCCTTCCCTTTCCAGAAATTGGTTTAAGAACTCTAATGTCTTACTAAACACATTTGATACATTGTATTACAGACACATGAAGCATTAACAACTCCCAAAAAAGTAACGCAAAATATATTTCTTTCAGTCGGTTTTCTAGCACCTCATATCTCAGGCCAAGAGGAAAAGGAAGAGGAAGGACACATCTTAGTCATAAGAAATTGTATACATGACCAGGCAAAACTTATGTGGTCGCTCCCTGTAGGTCTGTATTTGTGGACACTCATTGCCTCGGGCACTGTGTATAGGGGCACTCTACTGCAACACTGTATTTGAGGGCACCATGCTGCATAGTAAGATTCATTGCCAGGCTCTGTTTATGAAGACATTGGGGGGATTTAATATTTATATAGACCGCTTAAAGCTAAACCAAGTTGGCAAAAGATGCTCTAAATGTATCACAGTGGTCCAAGCTGTGTGTTTGAACATCTTTCTAGACATATTAGACACTTTTCTCTTTTGATTGCTTACTTTAGACCAGCATATTGCACAAAAATTGTGGTCAGTAGTGCCGTTAATAAAGCGGGTGCATTTCTGGGCACTTTTGTTTATTTTTGGCACCTGCCTTTTTGCTGCAGTTTTTGAGGCATTTTTTCTTCATGGCTTTTTCCCCTATAGAGAAGATATTGGCAAGATAACTGGAAAAATGTCTGCATGTGCAGTACCCTAGTGCTAGGGGTATCTACAATTGTTTGGTAATATATTGTAATGTTATGTCATACACTGCTATTTAATGTGACACACTCAGTATGTTCCAGCATGAGCCAGGCATGGCCAAAGTTAACTATCCTGGCCGAGCCTTCTCTGGAGCTTAGGGTATGGGCTGGCCCCTCCCCCTAGTTCCAGGAGAAGATTCTAGAAGTATGGTAGAGTGAGGACGAGCCTGGCGGAGAGGGAGCAAACTGCAGGTGCTCCTCTACCCAGGCATTCAGCTTCAATGCTTCTGGTGACTACCAGATTCCCCTGTGTCCTCTACCACTTCTACAGAGAAATAGAAGACTTTGAAGTATTTGCAAGGCTACAGTGTGAAAGTCAGCAAGATAAACAATGTTAAGCATTACAGACCCTGCAGCTGCAAAGGGATAACGGGAGGACAAGTTAAGATACCTGATGCATCCCAGACTGGTGGATTCAACGTTTTAGTCAGCAAGGTGATCAGCGTACAGCATTTTCAGACCCTGCTGCAGTGGAGTGATAACAAATTAAGACACCCTTTACACTTCAGGTACGATTTGGCCAGTCGTATTATTGAAATTGCACACCACTGTGCATATTGCTGACATTGTGACAGATTGCAGTTGCTACACAGAGATCCCAGTAGAAGAGACTCTAGCAAAAGAAAGAGTAATTTGAGGGTCATTGATGTAAACATCTGCGTAGCTCATGCTTGGAAATCTGGAGAGAATCTGCAGTGTGTACAGATAATTGCTACAACTGATAATTACTGCAACCCCTATTTTGATAACTTCGATTTGGTCTGTTTACTGACTCTCCTAACACCACATGCTGGCCATTGCATTGTTTTCAAGCCATGCCTTGCACCCACACAGACATTTAACATCAAGGGCACTCCCAAATTACCATCAGGCAGGAGCCCTAGCTACAGAGAGTGCCATGAGGGAATATAGGGTGCTCCTCCTTTACCGCACCGATCCCAGGGTGTGACAACCTGAGAGAGTACACTGTGACACATCATCATTTGGGCCACTACGACTCCCATCCTCTGCTCTGGCTCCTCAGGGGCTCGCTGCACATGGGGTGTTTTTGAAAAGAAGCCAGAAAGACAAAAAAAAAATGCTACCTCATGAACAAAAACTTCAGGAGCCTGTGTTTCATATCTCCCGTAGGCCTTACTTCTAGTTAACATCTGGAGATGACAGAACATAACAGCACTTTCAAAGCACTAAATGCAAAATTTATATGTAAACTAATACCACATTAGAAATCATAAGTAATCTTGAGTTTTTTAGCAAAATATATTTAGTTTAAAAAAAAATATATCTATGCCCACCCACCGTGGCAAGGTGACCTCAATCCAGGTGGGAACCTACTCCATTTAATACCTGTCTCTATGCCTGTGGGCATCTAAATTCAGCAGAGCGAAACCCACACATATTCTGTGCTGCTACCATTTTTACCTCCGTGTGCCACAGGCATTCAGCGAGAGGAAAAGCAAACTCAGCTATGTGTATCACCTAATTAAACGCAGCCTGTGGATTGGCTGAAATCATAAGAGTGCATTCAGACACACCTCTAAGTACATACAACAAAGACAAAAGAACAGACAAAAATAATAAACACATCCTGCATGATATGAATAATGGATATGCGGATGTTCATCCGTCTGTTTATCATGTCATGCAGAAGGAGTTTAGCATCTTTATGTCTGTTTTTTTGTCTTGTACGCAGGACAGACCTGGCATCCAGTAACATACCATTGCTGGTTTCTAGGCCTCTGCACACTAGGGCTCATTCAGACGGCTGTAGTGTTTTGCGGTCCGCAAATTGCAGATCTGCAAAACACAGATACCAACTGTGTGCTTTCTGTATTTTGCGGCCCACACATGGCCGGTACTATGATTGCGGGCAATAATAGGAAATACCCTATCTTTCTTGTGGGGCCGAGGAACGGACCTTCTTTTGCGGCCCCATTGAAATGAATGGGTCAGCACCCGTTCCACTAACTAACGAGCCAACGGGTATATACAGCAGAGAGGGCAGTCAGTGCTCTCTATCAGAGGTGCACCACCAATGAGGACAGGCGGCAAGACCTAGAGACAAGTGGGGGTAGTGGCAGGGCTGTGGAAATAGCTCTCTATATTCAACTGTATCACAGTATGCCTTAAACAGTAGGGTTGAAAGGCCCAGGCTTTCTACTGCCTGAGGCAAAAACTGAAATGGCGCCCCTCTCGCCCCAATATCTTTACCTAACCCCTTTCCTTCAGCCCATGGCCCTTCTGCTGCCCCTTTTTGATCGCTTCACCTGGCCTCATTGGTGGTGCACCTCTGGCTGGAGGGGTTGGGTGCAATTTCACTTTTCGCCTCAGGCAGCAGAAATGCTAGGTGCACCCCTGCTCTCTATTGACATCTACTGTGAGTACATGTATGTATACTTTGCCATCATTACTTCCAGTAAAGAGTTGTTTATTTGTTTAACTGGGCTCATCAGTGGAGGTATGTAGTGGGAAAAGAGTAACATATTGCAAACCCTGCGTTATCTGTTGGGATCCCTGCCATGCACCCTACTTTGCCCTTTAACACCAAGGGCACTCCACCTAACACCAGGCAAGAGACCCCAAATAAGGGTTTGCCCAGAGGGAACCAGGATGCACCTTCTCTTTACCATGCAGCAGCCCAGAGAGTGCCGGGAAGGACCCAAACCACCGTGGGTAACTGCAACCACCTTCAATCTCCCTGTCATCATGACATTTATATGATATGGAAACAACGACCAAAACCATCAAATGTGCGGACAATTCATTTTGGATTGCAGAGCAGCCTTTACGTCTGTTGCTGGATAGACTGTGGAGATAATTAACATCGATAGTTTCGTGTTCTTGCTTGTCTGTGGATAAGAAGCATCAAATACGATGGGGAGGCAGGCTGTAGTTATGCTAGAGGACTACACCTCACAGATGGGCATTGTAGTGCCAAATTTTGAAGACAGAGATATCGCACTTCTTTGCCAGAACTGAGAGGGAAAGATCAGACATATTGGAAGAGTGAGTATGTGTATTTGCACTTTGATGTCATTAATGAACTGTTTCTTGTTACACCAAGCTGGCCTCGGTCATTGCCACCGTCAAACCTGGATGCCTATCTTGCAACCCACAATACGCTGACATCTCACTTTACACCAGGCAGGAGACGTCTTACCAAGATGTGCCCCTAGAAGACAAAAGTGTGCACCCGCCCAGGGAATGCCACGGAGGACCATAGCTACACTAAGCACTACAAGAACCAACATCCAAAGCGCCACCATTCCCATCCTCTTGCCCGGGCTCGTTGCACTTGGACTGGAATTGTGACTGGACCTGGGACTGTTCTCTTGGCTGCAGCATAGAGCTCATGTAATGTGCACGTTGCATGTTTGTGGACGTAGAAAGTCAGGTGCCCTCACAAGTGGCGTACAGGTGGGAAGGTATTCCGTCAGACAGTCACAACACATCGATGGCCTAGACTTATATATTTTATGTAACACACATTGACAGATGAATAATTAAAGGCCTAGTTAATCACAGCTTGAAGAGCCTTGAGGTAATAAACACAAAAATGCATTTGCTTAAAATGCACATTATGGTCAGTCCACACAGTTATCTGGGACGTTAATCAAGCCCGTAATCAACGGCATCTAAACTGTCCTTAGAATATAGTTTGAAAAAGTTGAGGAGAACATCCGGTTCTGTGAAGGTCTTTTTAACAGAAGGGTCCTGCAGCATAAGCTTATACCAGGCATTGATGTCTGCTGTCTTCTCCAAAAACCTAGACAGAGGGAAGAAACCAAAAATTGAAATTGAAAGCTTGCACGGTGTGTAATACAGATATTTCCTTACAAAACTTGTCTCTAAAATGGCAGTGCCCCAGATATATGGCAAAGGATGTTAAAAATAAGCATATACATGCAGTAGATGCCATCCGCCACCCATAGACTTCCATGTTTTAAACAACGTGTACCTTTAACATATAAAAAAAGGTATACTTTTTTTTTTTTACTGGATGGTTGTGATGCCTTTGGTGCCTTTGCTAGACGCCATCCATCCCAAATGTTATGGCTATGTGAACGAAAAAATAATTTAAAAAAAAAAAAAAAAAAAAAAAAAAAAAAAAAGTTATGGCTCCAGAAATGCTGGGAGTAAAAAAAATAGAAACACAAAAACAAAAAAATCTTCCAGGGCTCCAGGGGTTAAAGCACAGCAAGTAAAGAGGAAACACGGCAATTAGTGGTAATCTGCTGGCGGTTATAGTGGCTGGGCCGCAACTATGTACTGGCACCCTAATTAGAGATGAGCCAATTTCTTCGTTTTGGGTCCTGATCAGCTGGAAAATTTGATTTGGGTACGAATAAATTGTAATCAAATTTCATTTTTTTTTCTTAGAAATTTTTCTCTCTGTCTCTCCCCTTTCAAGCTCTTTAAAGACAGCATCTATCAATTTTGCGGAATAGATGTGGCCCCATTCACTTCAATGAGAACGGGCAGCCACAGTACGGAGCCGGCTTCGTGCCGCGGCTCCGCAAAAAAAAAAAAAAAAAAAAAAAAATATTATAGAACATGAGCTATTCTTGTCCGCAACAGCGGACAATAGGTATTTTGAACGGGGCGCCTAGCCGTGTGTGCCGCAATTTGCCGGGCATTTGACAGAAAACTGACTTTTTAACCCTTTGGATACCGGAGTTTTTTTGGTTTTGCGTTTTCATTTTTCTTCCCCATTTTCTGTGAGCCCTAACTTTTTTATATTTTTGTTCACATAGCTGTATGAGGGCTTATTTTTTGCGGGACTTTTTGTACTTTCTAATGCCGCCATTAATTATGGCATAAAATGTTGTGGGAAGCGGTAAACAAATTCCAAATAGGGGGGGGAAATTGGGGAAAAAAAAAAAAAAAAAAAAAAAAAAACCCACCACACAATTCCTCCACTGTTTTACGAGTTTTGTTCCCACGGCGTTCTGTTTGCGGCAAAACTGACCCATTCCCTTCATTCTCTTGGTCAGTACGATTACAACGATACCCTATATGTGTAGGTTTGTTATGTTTAAATAGTGTAAAAATAAATTTAAACTTTGAAAAAAAAAAAATTTTTACTTCCTCATATTCCAACCCCCATAACTTTTTTTTGTTACATTCACTGAGCTGTTTAGGGGCTCATTTTTTGCGGGGCAATCCATAGTTTTTATTAATACCATTTTGGAGTGTGCGTGACTTTTTGATCACATTTTATTACTTTTTTTGGGTAAGAGAATTAGTGAAAAAAAAAGGCAAATCGGCCATTTTGACCCTTTTTTCCGTCACACAATTTGCCGTATTGGAATTATTTTTTTTCTCTATATTTTAAAAGTACGGGCGTTTTTTGGTTGCCGTGATACCCATGATGTTTATATTCATTGTTATTTAGGTATTTATTTTTTAATTATACGGAAAGGGGGGGGGGGGTGATTTAAACTTTTATATTTTTTACATATTTAACTTTTAAAAAAAAAATTTTTTGTGATTATATATATATATATATATATATATATATATATATATATATATATATAATATTTTTTATTTTTTTTTTTATTTTGATCAGGGATTTTTAAAACTCAATTTTAAGTCCCCTTTGCTCATTTCTTATCATGGCCTGCCATCTGGTGGCCAAAATAAGAATTGCAGATTGAAAGCTGTAAACCACATCAGCGAGGTTTACAGCTTTCAATTCAAGTGCAGACATCCCGATTGACCACACGGGGTGTCTGCACAACAACCGTGATCTCACGTGAGCATTATTGCCGGATGCGGTAAGTAGCGGCAGGTCTCTGCTGTTTGAAACAGCAGAGACTTGCCGGCCATGACGTGTACGGTGCTGGTAGCGTAAGGGTTAAGGACCAATTCATTTCTGAAGTGTCTTTAAGTCACACTCTGCTGGACATGGTAAGCACTTTCTTCAAAAAAAGCATTGCAACACCACATCTATCACATGCATCATAGAGGGAGTATGCAAAACGCAGCCCAACCGCAATGTTCTTCCTAATGTCGCTGACCATATTGCCCAGCTGGCAGGAAGACATATAGTAGGAAATTTGCTGCTTGATGCAAATTAGCAACTGATCCATTGTGTGGCTACCAGGCTCGTCAGTTGTAAGACGGTTTGTGGGACAGAAGCTCTACTATATTTCTATTGGGGAAGGGAGGATGTCCATGGAGGAGGACATGAAGGCAGATAAGTACCTGGTGTGGGGCAGCGCCTAGCTCCTTGGTGCTCTATAGCCTTCTAGTGCTGGCCACACCCCTCACTGCATTAAAGATTTCATTTACATTAAAAAAAAAAAAAAAAAAATTGTCTTTTTCTTCAGAAATGCTGCAACGGATTTTCACAAGACAGTTATCATTTTAACCATCAGAATCAACCCCCATTATCAGTATGCCTTTCTGTAAGTGTGGTGTATCCCTCATTATCTGTATTGTGAGCTCAGAAGCTGAAAACAAACATAGTGGGAAGGAAGGTAAAGGAAGTCACAGCAGTACAGTGCTGCCAGAAGGGAGGCACCTCCTGCTTCTGAGTGAAATGCTTCTAGCTGTGCAGCTGAAACAGAGAATAATATGGCTGAAACATTAGGGAGGCCCAAGCATAACTGCTCCTTCACAGACATAATTGCACAGAGAAGCACAGACATTATGCAAACTTTTTTTTTTGAAAACTAAGGTATGATTTAACTATATTTGAAGAAAATATGCTTTATCTTACTTACTCTTGTACATCGAAAATACAAAACCGTTCAAACCAGGGCCAGATCATGTAATCAATCATAGACACGGATTCTCCACCAAAGTAAGGGCTTTTCCTCTTGGCTAGAGCCTGTAAATAAAGTTAGGATGAATTACAAAACTTCTTCCTTTAGCAGCGGATGATGCCCGTTCCTTATTACGGCCCTGTGGGCCTCTCTAGGCTGCCTCCAGAATGTCACAGTATCTTACAGGAATCCATAAGAAAAAAAGCCTCCAGCTGTCTCCATGGAAAGAATACCGCAGTAGAGGCGATAAAATTATATGGAGCCATTTAACATATGTCCTAAATAACTTTGTGTGCAGAAGCCCAAAGGAAATTTTACTGGATGCAGGACATATGAATGTAATAGTAATTTGGTATGGTTACTCATTTCATAAAAGTGCAGAATTCATCCCAGTGGGAAACACAGAATTCCCAATTCCCTAGGAGCTTTCTAGACCGTGTCTTAGAGGGCAAAACCATTTCTTACCTCCTCAAGTTTTTTAAATTTCTCAAAAAACTGTGCCTTTAATTCAGTTGTATCTTGATTGTCCTTTTTGGCAAACATGATCTTGTACAGTGCAGATGTAACCTGTCAAACATAGAAAATTGTGTTTATTAGTCTTGTTAGGTATAATGCTGTAAGGCAGGTGTGGAACAAAATGCTGCAAAGTAAGAATGTTTTCAAAAATAGAAGCATTAATAGTTTATTTTTATTCTGCAGCAGGACAATGATCCCAAACATAAAGTCAATGTTATTCAGAACTATCTGAAAAGAACAAGGAGTCCTGGAAGTGATGGTATGGCCCCCACAAAATCCTGATCTCAACATCATTGAGTCTGTCTGGGATTACATGAAGAGACAGAAGGATCTGAACAAACCTATGTCCACAGAAGATCTGTAGTTAGAAGAATTGATGCTGTTTTGAAGGCAAACACTGGTCACGCCAAATAGTGATTGGATTTAGATTTCTCATTTCTTCATATACTTAGCATTTTGCGACATGGTTTTAAACTACACCAGTTTCCTTGCTGGCTTAAGGCCATTTTCCACACCATAAAGACGGGCTAGTGGGCTGGTCCTCTTCTCTGCACACACCATACCCCCTTTTTATGCCACTTCAGAAAAGTGGCATAAGCAGGGATTTTGCCACAAAACTCCTTTGCGGAAAAATTTGTGCCTAAAATACGCCACTCTTTGGCGTATTTTTTTTTCATAAATGACCCCTATATTGGTTTTTAGAATTTTTGGTGAGTTTTTTTTTTTTTTTTTTAATTTTCCATGTCACTATCTATATTTAATAAAAATGTATACAATAATGCAATTTTCACACTGGCAACTAGGCCTAATAATAGGTTATGCTTTCCTGTTCTATAGAGATAACATTCCAGTAGCTCTTCTCTTTACCACAGGCAGAATTACAATGACAGATATCACCTCTATGTAGATGAGAGAGCATCCACCATTCTCAATCGGAGATATCACTGCTTATCAGCTTAGGCTACTTTCACACTAGCGTTTTTGCAGGATCCGGCAGGGTTCAGCAATAACACTTCCGTTACTGATAATACAAGCATCTGCTATGAACAGATCCGGTTGTATTATCTTTAACATAGCCAAGACGGATCCGTCATTAACTCCATTGAAAGTCAATAGGGGACTGATCCATTTTCTATTGTGTCAGAGAAAACAGATCCATCTCCATTGACTTGCATTATGGATCACGACAGATCCGTCTTGTTCCACATCATAAGACGGAATGCAAACAGTCAAATGCATTCCAGTATGAGAACGGAATGCATTTTGGAGCATTCCGTTCTGTTACGTTTTGCCCCATTGACAATGAATAAGAACAAAACGGAAGCCTTTTTTTCCCGGTATTGAGACCCCATGATGGATCTCAATACCGGAAAATAGTAACACTAGTGTAAAAAGTCAGATAGGCGAGTGTCTCAGAGGTGGGACCTGCACCTGACTCCAGAACGGACATCATTCAAAAGTGAAGGAGAACTCATAGTACATACATGGCGCACTCATCATTAATCTCTACAGGAATTCCAAAAATAGTAGAGAGTGCTCTCAGCTATTTTCCCAAAGAAATTAATTGAAAGCGTGCTGCACAAGCATGGCCACCGCTCCATTCCCTTCTCTGGGAGCGCCGGCGATAGTGGAGCCAGTGCTCAGCTATTTTCAGCAGTCCCATAAAGGTGAATGAAGGGTGGCTGTGCATGCATGGCTGCTCTCCGCTCACTTCTGGGGTCCCATTCTGGAGATAAGTGCGGGTCTCAGACATATCACTAGGATATGGCACTAATGTCTAACATGAGATAACCCCATTAGCCCCTTTGGGACTGTCACAAACTCTCCTGTCTGGGCTCCAGCACCTTACTTCAGAGCAGCCGCGTCGGGTGAGACGTGCTGTCAGGCCTTGCCCCCTGGTTACGCAGTCACATCTCTAGCAACAGAGTGCAGTGCTCTGTTTGTCTCTGCAGCGTGCGTACACTGGGTGAAATTGGTGGTGAGCTAAGTGACAGGCTGCCCAGTTACTCTGTGGATTGTAAACTGTCCTATGGAGCGCCGAGTCCACGGACCTATCAGGTTCTGATCCAGGGACTCGTCGCTCTATTTAAATCCCCTTCTGGCAATTCACCTTTGCCAGTGATAGTCCTTGACTCCCTAGCTGTGATCCCAGTTCTGTATGTGCTTTTGGATTATTCGTATATTTGACCTCAGATGGCTTTTGACCACTCTCTGCTCTGTGATTTGGTACTGTGTTTCCCATCTGGTTCTGATCTCGGCTTGGCTATGTGACTACCCTTCTTCTCTCTTTTTGGTACTGTATCACCCACCTAGTTCTGACCCCTTCCTGTCTGACTCTGCTTGCACCCTTACTAGAGTAGGGAATGTTGACCAGTTGCATACTTGCTGCATAGGGCCTGCGCTGCAGTTGGCAGGGAAACCAGGAAGGGTTCCAGTGAGGGCTTGCGGTGTGTGTCTTCTCTACTGACTGCCATTACAGGGACCTTTCATATTAAACTCCCTGCCTTCCTGAAGCCATAACTTTTTATTTTTCAGCTCACATTGCCATAAGAAGGCTTGTTTTATGCGGGCCAAGTAGTGTTTTCTTTTTTATCACTTTATTCAATTTTGTTTGGGAGATGAAGTGACAAAACGGCGAATCAATCGTTTTAATTTTTTTTTCCCCATTCTGCCATTGGAAGTATGGGATTTTTAGATTAAAATAACATTTTTGGACGTGGAGATGCCCATGATGTTATTTTTATTTTGGGAGAGGGAAGGATTTCAATTTTAATATTTTTTCAAACTTTTTTTTTAAGACCACAAGGGACTATTAATGTCAAATTGTCAGATTTCCATTTCTCTTTATCAATGGAATTAAATCTATTGACAAACAGAAGATTTGGTATATTGCAATCTAGTGCTACCACCTGCAGGCCTACATTGGAATATACCTGTGAAAGGCATCGGAGCCTCCAGCGCGTTTCTGCCTTTCACAATAAATAATTCCCCCAATCGCCGCTTGGGGGAAGCCATTCAAGGACCAGAAGCACAGTGGTCCTAAGTTTTGCTCTCTCTGATTCCGTGGTCCCAGATGCCTATTGTGGCACAGTAAGGGGTTGCTTGCTAGATGCAAACATGTGCTGCTGAGAGTGATTGACAGGAAGGTGAGGTAAAGCATCAGATTGGAATGGATTGGAATGCAGTAGGCCTGTCTATGTTAAGGTGTTTGTGCCTGGATGCATGTTTGCGACCTGTCTGGGAGTTGTTCAGGACTTGACAGGACTTTGTGTAGATCTGTGGCAAGGTGTGAACACACACCAGGACTTGACCACTATATACCGCAGTACCTGCAGCACGGTGTGGACTTAAGGACACCAGGACTTAAAACCAAGGTGAAGTTGTTTTCTGTTCTGTGAAACCTGACTAGTGTGAATGAACACTGAATTCTGGTAAAGAACTGTTGTGCTGCGCCCACTCACCCTGCCTACCAGAGCAAATCCCCACACTATTCAGTACACACAGATGTTCAGTTGGGACAAGAGTGCATCTGGAAGGAGGGGCACAAGGAATACCCAAGTTGTAGAGCCAGCTTTCGTATGATATCATGATCACTAAAACAAACCTGTAAAAAAACCTGCAAAAACTATGAAGCTACGTGTAAAGTTAATGATTTAAAAACATACATACAGGTAAAATACTGTACCAGTATCTAACGCTGGCAAAGATGCCAAGCTGGATCAGTTCAGTTGCTTGGCACCAGGTGATGTCTCCATGCTGCAAATGCATTCTGATTTTGGAGCAATTTGAACCACTAGGTGACTTGGATGTCACCAACAGCTTCCAATGTTGCAGTGTTACTACATCCAGCAAATCCTATTCACAGCCTCAAGAAGACAAGTGAAGGTCTGCTCCATTGAATAAATGAGACTGAGTTGCAGTACCACGCATGAACTGTAGACAGGTATGGCACTCTTTTCAGAAGAAAGCCCCCGTGCTTTTCAAACCTTATATAACCCCTTTAAGATTCTCCATAACCAACAAAAATGCCAAAATGTCCTACCACTGAGAACTGTTCCAGAAGAATCTTCTGTTGCGCTTTTTCATAGGGGTCTGCAGGGGTCAGCTTAACCCCGGGAAAGGCTTCATCCAGGTAGTCACAAACAATTGGAGATTCATAGATTATTTTACCATCCGGGGTTTCAATAGACGGCACCATTCCTGAAGGACTTTTCTCAAAAAACCAGTCCGGCTTGCTCTTTAGGTTTATGTTGATGACTTCATGGCTGACCAGAGAAAGAAGCGGTTAGTGCCTGTGAATGAGTGACAATCACAGTATTGAAAATTATAATGTGGGTCCCATTTAAAAATCAGGGGCACCAACCATCACAAAATTTATAGAAATGGTCACCACAAACAGGTCGGCGGATATTTTTTGTGACCCTCATGCACCACAAAGTCTTGTGAGAACACGAGACACCATTCTTTACATTCCCTATGAAAAGATCATTCACCTCCATCTTGAAGACACCCATTAAAATTTCAAAAACTTTATAGAAATACCCAAAAAAGCAGGACACTTGTATTTGTAAATCACCAGAAGTGGTATAAAATTATGCACCTACTTGATTCCTTTGGCAGCCAAGACAAGTCTTGCTCTTTGGGCAAAGGGGCAGAATCTCATGCTGTAAAGTCGAATCAGTCCTTCTGGAACTGGTCCTGGGGCAGCGCTGCCTAAAAAGGTAAAAAAGTATATATTCATTCAGTATACAGATGACAGAAAGGTAGATGGTGTGGATTGTAGCATCTAAATGAAAAGTAGTCTTGCTTTGAAGTAAAAAGGGGCTAAGAAACTGACAACTGAAGCTCTGACTCGCAGTTATGCTCTAAAAGACCTCGTCATATCTTCTCCACCACACATGAGGGTTCTCCAAGAGACTTTTCACAATTTTTTTTTCACCAAAAATTTTTTTTTAAATACCAGCAAAATACAATGGTTTTGAAAAAAAAAAAAACAAACAAAAAAAAAAAAAACAAAAAAAAAAAATCACATCTGAATATACCCTCAGAGCACGCTCACACCTTTACAAAACTGACAGAAAAGGCATCTTCCACCAAACAGGCCTAATTTTTGGACCATGGGGGTCATTTATGATCAATACGCCTATATTAGGTGAATTTCTGGCGCAGATTGTGCCACAAAGTGGAAAGAAGAAGCAGCCACTTCTGTCTTCTGCTCAGGGTTGCTCAGTCACTGACAGCCAGGGACATAACCTGCTCCCACTAGAGATTGCAGGAGCAAAAACTTTAATCCTGCCCACTTTCCCAGCCATATTTCAGAACTGGAGTGAGAAGTGTAAAAATTCAAAATTATTCTGTAAGCAACCCCAAAAAGTTGCAAAAGCCACATTTTGTGACCTCTGAAGCTAGAATATTATGCATTTGCACTACGAGCACGCCAGAAAAAAAAAGCAAAGCGTACACGGTGCGTATCCAATCTGATACAATTTGGTACTGTATTATGGTGCGTTTTTTCTGCATAAAAAATCCACGCGAAAAAACTGCACGTAATTCGCAATGTGTGCAGGTAGACTAAGGCAGCAAGTCACCCACAGGTCCGCAATGTAATCATTTAACCCTTTCATTTGCATGCCTTAAGAGGGAACACCATTTCCCTCAAGCTCAACAGAAAGAACCTGCTGACTCAGAATCACATTTCTTCTATATCTTCCCTTGCCTGTTATGGCAACAAACCTACTGTAGATATATGTTATGACTGTGAATTATGAATGAGAAATGTGGATTGCACTCATGAGATGTAGCAGAGCTGGCAGAGCAGCCCTGGCATACTCCTTTGCTACTTGGTCCTGAGAACCTGTGCAGAGTTCCCCTGCAGAAGAACAGGCTCAATGGTAATGGAATTTTTGAGATGCCCATGAGTGTTGTCATAGCCAAGCGACCCATTCATCAACGCCAGGGATCATATGTCACATCACGGTTTTGCTGAATTTTTTCAGTAACTGCTGAATTTCAGAAAAATTATGGCTAAAAAGCATGGATCGTAAATTTATCACACCTTCAAAAAGTCACAAGATAAGGCCCCATTCACACAACCGTATGAATGGGGCCATATGTATTCCACAAAATTGCAGAATACATGCAGCCCCATTCACCTCTATGGGAGCGCACAGCCGCGGCTCCGCATAAAAAGATAGAACATGTCCTATACTTGGCCGTGCGTACGGACAAGTATAGGACATGTTCTATCTTTTTCAATGAGGCCGCACGGCGTGTGTTCCGAGCACTGCAGAACACACGCCGGGCGGTCCCCGTATATTTGCAGGTCCGCAATAATGCAGACCCGAAAATATACAGTCGTCTGAATGAGGCCTAAGGCTTTTGGAGATTACGTGTGACTTTTGCAATTTTCCACCACTCACTCCAGTTTTGAAAAGCAACTGGTAAAGTGCTTAGCCATGGTTAGCCACATTAATGAGTTTCACTCCAGATTTTAAAAAGTCATAATCTCAATCTAGTGGGGAAAGAAAATTACAGTAGTTTTTTTTTAGACAAAAATGTTTAGGTTGAAACGCGCACCCTTACACTGACACTCACCCTTGGCCAGACTCCTCTGTGACCCAGTCATTGCTTCAGACGGTCAGTGCCTGGAGATACCTGTAGGACAAGCAGAGAAGACACGTATGTCAGTGTATGCAGTGCAGCAGAGGCACTCAGCTCTGTGTATGTGCGGCCTGACGTACCAGAGGAAGCCTGTGTATGAGAGCTGCTCTCCCTGCAGTCTATATCTATGTGTCTATTGCAGTCCCCTCCCCCAGCTAATGATCAATCAGAAGAGACACGGCTCCTCCTGCCCAAAGTCTGCTCCATCTGGACAGTGCTAATTACATAAGTGCCTAATCAAAGTAACGATTATACACTCAGGCAATGACACTGCAAAAAACTTTGCATAAAGTAATGTATACAATATGGCACTGCTCTTTAGTTGAAAGCAATGTGTCTGCAGAAAATGACCTATTGTTGACATTACTTTTTTATGTTACACATTTTTTTTTTTAGAATTTTTGGTGAGTTGCAATTTTTCCATGTCTTTATCTATATTTAATAAAAATGTGTATGATCCTGTTATATTCACACTGACGGCAAGGCTTAATAATAGGTCATGATTTCCCGTTCTGTATGCGAATCGGCCAGATAATCGGTAACAGGCGTTCGTAGGCGAAAGGTTCCGCAGATAACCTGATGAACGTGTGAAACGAGCATTCGTGCGGACACCAGCAGCGGATTGTGCCATCTAATCACGCTCTGCTGCTGGCGAACAATGAATATTATGTCATTAATTCCATTAATTCAAGAGGAGGTATACATAATCTAAAAAAAACAAAACAAGAAACCATTAACAGAGGGGGAGTGGACCCTGCCCGCAAGAGCTTATAATCTATAAGGGAAGGGGGTAGTACACCATAGGTGAGGGTAAAAGCTGCCTATCTGGCTGTGTGGTGGTAGCATGCTCATTACAGGTGGTAGGCTTTCCTGAAGAGGTGGGTATTCAGGTTACTCTTGAAGGTTTGGATGTTGGGAGAGAGCCTGATGTGTTGGGGTAGTGAGTTCCCGAGCAGGGGAGAGGTACGTGAGAAATCTTGTAGTCGATTGTGTAAAGAATAGATGAGAGAAGAACAGAGTATGAGGTCCTGAGAATCCATGTTCAAGATGGATGTGTTGTCTAGGAATTTTGATCTGAATGGGGGTAGTGGAAGGGATATCTACATATAAATGCAGCAGTCTCCTTTACTGATGAGCAGAACAAACATTCCTTCTCGACAATCACCAGCTAAGGCTACTTTCACACTAGCGTTTTTAAATTCTGGTACTGAGTTCCGTCATAGGGGCTCAATGCCGGAAAAAAACGCTTCAGTTTTGTCCCCATTCATTGTCAATGGGGACAAAACTGAACTGAAGACAACGGAATGCTCCTGAAAGCATTCCGTTCCGTCTTCAGACCGGAGAACAAAGCGCAGCATGCTGCGGTTTGCTCTCCGGTCCAGGCATCCGCACCAAGACGGATCCGGAATGACCCCCAATGCAAGTCAATGGGGACGGATCCGTTTGGTGTGACACACCAGTAATCCGGATCTGTCCTCCATTGACTTGCAATGGGGGGTCATTCCGGATCCGGCTACAGAGATACATACATACAGACATACATACATACACACTCACATACTCCAGCCAGGGACGCCGGCAGCATGTCTTCACGCGCCTCCTGCGCGCAGCTATGACGTTTCCCCATTGTGCCCAGCAGAGGGCGCTGTGGGGAATCGTCATCACTGCGCGCAGGAGGCGCATGAAGACGTGTTGCCGGCGTCCCTGGCTGGAGTATGTAAGTATGTATGTGTTTGTGTGTATGTGTGTGTATGTATGTACTCTGTGTCTTGTCCCAATGTCTGTCAACATGTGTGGGGCCGGACCGCTGCTCCGGCTCCACACATGTATCAGCGGCAGTACGGATCCGTCAGCACCCTTTAGGTGCCGGATCCGTGCTGCCGCTAGTGTGAAAGAGGCCTAAGGCTACTTTCACACTTACGTTTTACAATTCCGGTATTGAGTTCCGTCATAGGGGCTCAATACCGGAATAAAACGCTTCAGTTTTCTCCCCATTCATTGTCAATGGGGACAAAACTGAACTGAAGACAACAGAATGCTCCTGAAAGCATTCCGTTCAGTCTTCAGACCAGAGAGCAAACCGCAACATGCTGCGGTTTGCTCTCCGTACTGTTTATCCGCACCAAGACGGATCCGGAATGACCCTCAATGGGGACGGATCACTTTGGTGTGACACACTGACAATTGACTTTCAATGGAGTTCATGACGGATCCGTCCACAGCACACCACACATGACAGACACATACAAACAAACACACACACAAACATACACACAGAATACACATATGTAAGCCATGTACCGGGGTGGGCTCCCCAGGATAAAGCGAAGTCACAGACAAGGAAGGAGACTCCAACTCAGATTGACAAAAACAAGATTTTACTAAGTATTTAACGTTTGTAGGAAGGAAATACCCCAAGCATATATACATACACTCAGCTAGAGGCTGAGGCACTTGTGTTATACAGCACGGTGCTCTATCAGTGTGCGACCAGGCTTCTCCACAGTTTTGCCTATCTGCAGGTTATAGTAACCCAGCAGCTATACCTTTTAATACCCTAATCTCTACATACTTAACCAATCAACACTAAACCTCAGAAAGAGTATAACTAGTTGTTTGCCACAGTAAACCCCACTTCTGTAGCAAGGTAGCTTGCAGCCTGCAAACCACCTGTCTAATCTTCAGGCTTTTACCCAGTAGCTACTGAAGTGGCGCCAATAACATAATGCGGTGCGTGCACGGTTACCCACTGTGTCTGCACAGTGGGCCTCAGTTCTTTCACTGACCCGGGTCCGTTGGGTACCTTAACTTTCAGAAGTATCTGGTAGAGGATCTCATCCGGCAACTCCGCAGTCTCACTGACGCTTCCACTTGTCCTCTCAGCAGGGCTCCTGATGGTAGTTCTTCTAGTCTGTAATATTGCAACAGTCTCTGTTCCAGATCTCCTTGCAGAGTCTTGCTCCCTTAGGGAATAGTCTCACTTGTGGATCACACTAGGAAACACAGACAGTAGCTCTTTCTCCTCTGCCTCTTTGCAGCACACTCTCAAGATGGCTGCCACACACTTCTCCAGTCTGAAGCTCCACCTCCGTCGAACAGGATCTCTTGGTCATTGCTCCAGGGAGCTATAGTCTTTCCTGTGGTAAACAGTGACATCTTGTGGCCAAAAATGAAATGTCAGTTTAATAACAACTATATTTACAGGAACAGGTGCATTCACAGAATGGAGGCTGTTTCACCACCTTACACATACACAGACATACTTACATCTTCCAAGCAGCTCCACACATCACAGGAGGAGGAGGACTGCGCACACATAGGAAGATTCTCCCTCCAGCAGAGGGCGCTGTGGGCAATCTTCCTATGTGCGCGCTGTCCTCCTCCTCCTGTGCTGTCCGGAGCTGCTGGAAAGATGTAAGTATGTCTGTGTATGTGTATGTCTGTCTGTATGTCTATGTGTGTGTGTATGTGACACGTGTGGGGCCGGAGCGCTGCTCCGGCTCCCCACGTGTACCTGCGGCAGCACGGATCCAGCAGCACCCTTCACCCGCCGGATCCGTGCTGCCGCTAATGTGAAAGTGGCCTAAATTGTTCAGTGTAAAGGGGCCTTAGCTTTTCAGTAGCTTTTATTATCATTATCACCACAGGCAGGATTAGGCTACTTTCACACTAGCGGCAGCACGGATCTGGCACCTAAAGGGTGCCGACGGATCTGTACTGCCACTGATACATGTGTGGAGCCGGAGCAACGCTCCGGCCCCACACATGTTACCACACACATTGGAACAAGACATACAGACATACATACATACATACACACATACATACTCACATACTCCAGGGACGCCAGCAGAACGTCTTCACGCGCCTCCTGCGCGCAGTGATGACGATTCCCCACAGCGCCCTCTGCTGGGCGCAGTGGGGAAACGTCATAGCTGCACGCAGGAGGTGCGTGAAGACATGCTGCTGGCGTCCCTGGCTGGAGTATGTGAGTGTGTGTGTATGTATGTATGTATGTATGTCTGTCTGTATG
Organism: Rhinella marina; assembly: GCA_900303285.1. Lineage (NCBI taxonomy): Eukaryota > Metazoa > Chordata > Amphibia > Anura > Bufonidae > Rhinella > Rhinella marina. Next base: position 44,457 of record ONZH01023083.1, on the reverse strand, counting down.
TATGTATCTCTGTAGCCGGATCCGGAATGACCCCCCATTGCAAGTCAATGGAGGACAGATCCGGATTACTGGTGTGTCACACCAAACGGATCCGTCCCCATTGACTTGCATTGGGGGTCATTCCGGATCCGTCTTGGTGCGGATGCCTGGACCGGAGAGCAAACCGCAGCATGCTGCGCTTTGTTCTCCGGTCTGAAGGCGGAACGGAATGCTTTCAGGAGCATTCCGTTGTCTTCAGTTCAGTTTTGTCCCCATTGACAATGAATGGGGACAAAACTGAAGCGTTTTTTTCCGGTATTGAGCCCCTATGACGGAACTCAATACCGGAATTTAAAAACGCTAGTGTGAAAGTAGCCTTAAGGTCCTTTTACACGGGCCGATTATCGGCCGAAAAATCGTTCCTAGGAACGCTAGTGCCGATAATCGGCCCGTGTAAAAGTGGCCCTAATCAGCCGGCGAACGAGCAAAACGCTCGTTCGTCGGCTGATTGGATCTTTTGGTTTCTACAAAAGATCCAATCTGTCGGGCGCACATCGGCCTGTGTAAACAGGCGATGTGCGCCTGACAGTATGGAGCTTCCCTGCCGCACGAGTGATCCGGCGCTCGATTCATCGGGCAGTGTAAAGGCTCCCTGCCTGAACGCCGATATCGCTGATCGGCGCTCGGGCAGGGAGACACATCGGCCCGTCTAAAAGGGCCTTTACAATGAGAGATATCACTTCTATATAGATAAGATCCACCATTCGCAATAGGTGATATCACAGCTTATCTTCTCCCTAATGACCTCTAAACAGGTCACAGAGCATGCCTAGAAAACTCTCCCAAGTCAATGGGCATAGCTCCCCATGGAGTAAGTGGAGAAGTCATAGTCCAACTGACTTCATTTGTCTAGGATTATAAAAATAAAAATGTTTTATTTCTCACATTAACAGAAACAAGAGTCTTGTGGGTTCGATGCCCTTTGATGGCTAACTAGAATAAAGGCAGTCATGTTCCGTAGGTATCTTCATTGGCCATAGGGGCAAATAATTACAGTGTCTGAAGAAAAAAACATACAGTACTGTGCAAACATTTTAAGGAAGTTGCGAACATAAATGCTGCAAACTAAGAATGCGTCCAACAATAATTTATTTTTATCAATTAACAAAATGCAAAGTGAATGAAGAAGAGAAATCTAAATCCAATCAATACGGTGTCACCGGTCTTTGCCTTCAAAACAGCCTCAGTTCTTCTAGGTCAGGGATCAGCAACCTTTAGCACTCCAGCTGCTGTGAAACTACAATTCCCAGCATGCTCCATTCATTTTTATGGGAGTTCAGAAAATGGCAGAGTAGGTATGCATGCTGGGAGTTGTAGTTTCACACCAGCTGGAGGGACGGAGGTTGCTGATCCTTGTTCTAAGTACACTGTTTTTGAAACTCGGCAATGAGATTGTTAGGAGAACTAACTGCAGGTCTTCTGTGGCTTGCTCAAATCCATCTTTGTGTAATCCCAGACAGACTCGATGATGTTGAGATCAGGGCTCTCTGAGGATCATATCATCACTTCAAGGGGATATCGTTTTGCCTCTCCTTACATTGCAAATGTGAATGAAGAAGAGAAATCTAAATCCAAACAATATTTCGTTTGACTTCAAAACAGCCTCAGTTCTGCTAGGTATACAGTTTTTGAAGGAACTCGGCATGCAGTGGTGTACATAGAGAAGAAAGGGCCCCATAGCAAGGATCTACCAGGCCCCCCCACACAGGACAGAAGGGTTTCCGCCTAAACCCCTTTCAATTACCCTTGGGCCATTTTTCCACTGCCTCATTTGCTAAAAGTTGTTCCTTTAGAGGGTATAGTCCTGACCAAGTTTTCACCTCCAGTAGAAGAGGAGATAATCCCAACTAAGACTGGGCCCCCTCTTTCCCTGGGCCCCATAGTAGTCGCATGGTCTACTGCTATGGTAGTTATGCCCCTGATTCAGGGGCGTAGCTATAGGGGGTGCAGAGGTAGCAGCCACTACTGGGCCCAGGAGCCTGAGGGGTCCCCAAAGACCCTTGTGCTGCATAAAAAGACACCAGTATTATAGAAAATGCATGCTGATCAAGGTACATCTATGGTTGGAGCAGGGGCGTAGCTATAGGGGGTGCAGAGGTAGCAGTCGCTACCGGGCCCAGGAGCCTGAGGGGGCCCAAAAACCCTTGTATCGCATAAGAAGACACACAGAGCACTAAGAGGATGGGGGCCCAAGCTGAACTCTTGCACCAGGGCCCATAAGCCTTTAGCCATGCTCCTGGGTTGGAGGGAAGGGTTTAGGTCAAGAATTTGGCATGGGGGTTGCCAGTTCAATTTTTGCCTCAGGCAGCATGAAGGCCATTTGTCTCCCTGCCCCTGGCCACAAAGTACAGAGGCAAGGGGGGCCCAAGCTTAAATCTTGCACCAGGGCCCATGAGCCATTAGCTATGCCCCTGCCCTCATTACATGGAATTACAAAAGTATTCAGATCCAGTTGCTGGTTTAAAAACTTTCGTGGGATAGACGCTTTAAATGATCATTTTCTTAGAATCACCAATATTGGCTTCAAAGCAGCCAGCTGGAGACTTGTGCATCACTGGAGACACTTCTGAGGACCCTGTTTCAGCACCATAAGCCTACCTGAACACCATTGTGGACCATTAAGACTCCTTCTGTTTTTTTGGGGGGATGAAAACAAGCAGATACAAAGACCAGGCAAAGTGAACAAAAACAGACACAAAACGGATACAAATGAGAAAATAACAGTGTTTGTCCTTGTTTCATTGCGGACAGAAAAATGGATTGGGTTGTGTACATGAACCATAATTTATATTATGTCCTGTGTATATTTTGTGATGCCTCAAGATGAAATAAATATATTTTAATTAGGGCTCCTTATATTTATGTTTTACACTTTGCAGCATTCATCAGTTTTTCTGCTACTGCACAGTGACTAAGCACATTCACAGTATGTACACATACATTACAACGTCTATAGTTTCTTGTCTCCTCCCAGCACCTTAAACATACAGAACTGGCAATCTCTATGACTAGTAACTTACATTAAAGCAGAACAGGTTTCTTTTTTTTTTAAAAAAAACGATAGAATATAAATTCTGTTGGACGACCATATATTATATATTCTCCATTCGGGCCAGACCGCCTTGACGACGTCTTTCTGCAGTGTCTTGACTCTGCAGAGTTTGGTACACTGACATCGTAGATTCCTCACTTTTACATCATCCTCCCCCTTCTGGTGCCACCAACGTTGTCATCCTGCGTCTACCCGCAATTTAGTGTCCGTTGTGCTAAACAATGGCCACAAAAGCTATACAGCAAAAATAGTGCGATACCCATAGTAATAGTGCTTTAAGACTGCTCTCAATAATAATAGTGCTAACTACAGTACCATCAATAGCGATAATGCTCCCAAAGAATACCCCCATTAGTTGCAAATCCCTCCATGTTGTGTCCAATAATAATACCACCATAGTGCCCCTTATAGAAATAATGCCCCCAGCAGTAACAAGACCCCTCAATAAGTCACCGCTATAGAGACCTCAGCAGTGACGAGACCCCTCTATAAAGCCCCACTATTGGGCCCGCAGTAGCAATAAAGCTCCCTGTCTCTAGTAGTTACAATGCCCTCTATAGTGACCCCAGTATTAATTTTGCCACTTGTAGTAGTGATGTTGTAGAAAGTGATGTCATGTGACCAACTCTCTGATCTCCAACTGACACAGGACAGGAAGTCAGTTATGTCTCTAATCATTCCTATGAGACTGAGAGTAAGGCTCCCATAGGAATACATAGAGTAATAGACTTCCTGTCCACACATAAGATGCTGTGTCAGTTGGAGCGTCTGATTGTTGGTCACATGACACATCTGAGGATGAGAGAGAGGTTATAACTGATAAATACAGTCACTGGTAAGAAAATTACATTCACTAAAGATTACATCATGTAGCCTTCTAGCAGGTCAGAGAATAAAATTTTTGGCCGGAGTTCTTCTTTAAAGATGCCTTGTAGTACCCAGTGCATTATATTGTTCCATTGTATTGCCCCCCTGCAGTGTCCCCAGTACTGGCAACGTATTTAAAAAAAAATTAAATATATTCACCTCAAGAGATAGCATATTTAATCTCCTTATACTCGGGGAACATTGAGAGGACCATTGGGGTTGTGGTACTGTAATTTGGGTGGAGTGAGAAAAGTGAGAATAATCATTCTCAGCGGGATTCGTTGCTCACCCTGCGTCTACTAATTGTAGAGGGCTTTATATGTGATTGTGTATTTAACAGCAGAAGTGTCTATCAATGGATCCATGGAAACATTAAAATCCCCTCATAAATTTGTCCCTTCAGAGAAGTTATGGAATATGTCAAGGACAGATAGGAGCCAACCCTACATTTCACAAATAAAAATCTGCTTTCATCATCAGAGTGTTTGTCAAGAAAGGTGAGTGGTCCGTGTTTACCGACCCCTTTGGATGTCCGATTGTGAAAGCCATTATGGTATAACATCGAGAAGAAGGTTTTGTTCATTGGAGGTTTATGTGATTGCTTAAAGTGTGTTTCCTGCAAGCGGCATATCTGTCTGTCTTTTGTTTTCTTAGGAAAGATAGAATTTGACCTCTTTTAGATAGGGAGTTCAAAGCTCTCACGCTATATGATGTCATTTTAAGGTGTGTCATCATTGAAAAATTGGAGATAAGTCCAACTATTGTGATCCTCACAATGGGACGGGAGGTGGAGGTGTGCAGCAGTGTGTGGGGTAGTGGAAAGTAACAGAATAATAGCCAACACAAGTAACCAAATACAATAAGAGATAAAGATGACAGGTTAAACTTAAACCAACGTGGTCAATTCACCACATTATGATATAAACAAGATAACAAACCATGGATGGTTCGGCACCAGAGACACAACATATTATGCTGAAATGGAATTAGCCTTAGTAGCCAGTGTGAAAACCGCAGGATTATATGGTTTTTGTTTAAATATAGATATTGACATGGAAAATGAACAATATTATCATCAAAAATAGTTTTAAAATATATTAAGCAAAAATGGGATTTAAACAATAGGTAATTTTCTCTTGACACAATTCCTTTAAAGGGAGTCTTTCACCTGTTTTTCACCAATATAACTGGAGCACTGCCCCACAGAAGATTGCATACACATCCCAGACATACCTATGTGCATTATGTGTGTGTATTACATGTCACATCCCAGACATTCCTGTGTGCACTGTGTGTCTGTATTACATGTCACATCCCAGACATACCTGTGTGCACTGTGTGTCTGTATTACATGTCACATCCCAGACATACCTGTGTGCACTGTGTGTCTGTATTAAATGTCACATGCCAGACATACCTATGTGCACTGTGTGTCTGTATTACATGTCACATCCCAGACATACCTGTGTGCACTGTGTGTCTGTATTACATGTCACATCCCAGACATACCTGTGTGCACTGTGTGTCTGTATTACATGTCACATCCCAGACATACCTGTGTGCACTGTGTGTCTGTATTACATGTCACATCCCAGACATACCTGTGTACACTGTGTGTGTGTGTATTACATGTCAACATCCCAGACATACCTGTGTGCACTGTGTGTCTTTATTACATGTCACATCCAGACATCCTGTGTGCACTTGAATTCATACCTGTGTGCACTGTGTGTCTGTATTACCAGTGTCATTAATCCCAGACAGACCTGTGTGCACTGTGTGTGTGTTATTAAATGTCACATCCCAGACATACCTATGTGCACTGTGTGCCTTTATTACATGTCACATCCCAGACATACCTGTGTGCACTGTGTGTCTGTATTACATGTCACATCCCAGACATACCTATGTGCACTGTGTGTGTGTATTACATGTCATATCCCCGACATACCTGTGTGCACTGTGTGTGTATTACATGTCACATCCCAGACATATCCTGTGTGCACTGGTGTCTGTATTACATGTCACATCCCAGACATACCTGTGTGCACTGTGTGTGTGTATTACATGTCACATCCCAGACATACTGTGTGTACTGTGTGTCTGTATTACATGTCATATCCCAGACCATACCTGTGTGCACTGTGTGTCTGTATTACATGTCACATCCCAGACATACCTGTGTGCACTGTGTGTCTGTATTACATGTCATATCCCAGACAGACCTGTGTGCACTGTGTGTGTGTATTAATGTCACATCCCAGACATACCTGTGTGCACTGTGTGTCTGTATTACATGTCATATCCCAGACATACCTGTGTGCACTTTGTGTCTGTATTACATGTCACATCCCAGACATACCTATGTGCACTGTGTGTGTGTATTACACATGTCACATCCCAGAACATACCTATGTGCACTGTGTCTTGTATTACATGTCATATCCCAGACATACCTATGTGCACTGTGTCTGTATTACATGTCATATCCCCAGACATACCTGTGTGCACTGTGTCTGTATTACATGTCACATCCCAGACATACCTGTGTGCACTGTGTCTGTATTACATGTCATAATCCCAGACATACCCTGTGTGCACTGTGTGTGTGTATTACATGTCCATCCCAGACATACCTGTGTGCACTGTGTGTGGTGTATTACATGTCACATCCCAGACATACCTATGTGCACTGTGTGTCTGTATTACATGTCACATCCCAGACATACCTGTGTGCACTGTGTGTGTGTAATTACATGTCACATCCCAGACATACCTGTGTGCACTGTGTGTCTGTATTACATGTCACATCCCAGACATACCTGTCTGCACTGTGTGTGTGTATTACATGTCACATCCCAGACATACCTGTGTGTACTGTGTGTCTGTATTACATGTCATATCCCAGACATACCTGTGTGCACTGTGTGTGTGTATTACATGTCACATCCCAGACATACCTGTGTGCACTGTGTGTCTGTATTACATGTCACATCCCAGACATACCTGTGTGCACTGTGTGTCTGTATTACATGTCACATCCCAGACATACCTGTGTGTACTGTGTGTCTGTATTACATGTCATATCCCAGACAGACCTGTGTGCACTGTGTGTGTGTATTAAATGTCACATCCCAGACATACCTGTGTGCACTGTGTGTCTGTATTACATGTCACATCCCAGACATACCTATGTGCACTGTGTGCCTTTATTACATGTCACATCCCATACATACCTGTGTGCACTGTGTGTGTGTATTACATGTCACATCCCAGACATACCTATGTGCACTGTGTGTGTGTGTATTACATGTCACATCCCAGACATACCTGTGTGCACTGTGTGTGTGTATTACATGTCACATCCCAGACATACCTGTGTGCATTGTGTGTCTGTATTATATGTCACATCCCAGACATACCTGTGTGCACTGTGTATCTGTATTACATGTCACATCCCAGACATACCTGTGTGCACTGTGTGTCTGTATTACATGTCACATCCCAGACATACCTGTGTGCACTGTGTGTCTGTATTACATGTCTAGGAAAAGCACTTTTATTCTGCTAGAAAACAGCTACCAAGTGCCTGGCTGAAAGTGAAACTAAAAACAGCTTTCTCTCCCGACTCGATTCCGAACAGCTATATCTTCTGATATACTGGATATAATGCTGTGATTTTGGTATTTAAAAGCTTGGAATGCCAGCTTTCAAAGGTTCGAAGGTCAGAACCATTTTTCTATCTGCCACCAATCCCAATATATGAATAGCTAAAGTAGCCCTCCCCTCTTCAGTCTGGTTTGCTTTTCCTGGACATGTAATACAGACACAAAGTGCACACAGGTATGTCTGGGATGTGACATGTAATACAGACACACAGTGCACACAGGTATGTCTGGGATGTGACATGTAATACAGACACAAAGTGCACACAAGTATGTCTGGGATGTGTCTGCAATCTTCTGTGGGGCACTGCTCTTAGTTTTAGTATTGGTGAAAAACAGGTGAAAGACTCCCTTTAAGAAAAATCTAATAAAATAAGGCACTAACACAATAGATGCAAACAGTATATATGGACTAAGCCCTGATATGATCAAAACACATCTGTGCCCACCTACCCGCACCAAGGTGGTGTCAGGCAGGCAGGACCTACTCTAAAGCTATCTAAGCCGTTGGGCATCTCAATTCAGGAGAACAGACCCTGCACATACAGTGTGCTGCTTTTTGTTACCTCGGTGTGCATCAAGCAACCAATGAGAGGAAGAGCATGCACAGCTAAATGTACCACCTAATCAAGGTCAAAGCGCTTCTATTTTATCTTGGGAGTAGCATTTTTGTGCACTGTTGCCCTGCCCATCCCACAGGCGACCTTGATTAGGTGTTACATATAGCTGTGCGGGCTCTTCCTCTCATTGGTTGCTTGATTGGACCCAGATGTAACTAGGAGCAGCAATCTATACAGTATGTGCAGGGTCTGCTCTCCTGAATGTAGATGACCAACGACATAGGTAGGTATAAAGTAGGACCTGACTGACTGAGAACACCTTAGCGCTGGTAGGCAGGCACCGATGTGTTTTGATCAAAGTTTTGACCACAGTTAATTTGTAAGTGAGTTTTGATAATTGGCATTATTTTTTTACCTCTGGTCTGGACATAGTTACTTTTAACTTGACATTATTTGCAGTTATGCTGTTTACAGGGCATTGCCTAGTGGTTGTAGTTCAGCCAGCATTTACAATTTTTGTACTTTTCCATATTCACCCCCATTTGTAAACAATGTGGTCTCTGGAGGCTGTTTTTTCTGCCACCTTTCCTTGCATCATATGACTTTGAATAAGATTTTTTATCTCATTTGTATACATAACAAAGCTTTATTACATTTTATGGGTACGTTGTGGGCTAATTTTTTTCTATGTAGGTTGCTTGAACGGGTACCATGGTTACTATGATAGATTTGGGTAGTGTTCAAGCATAGTGTATTGCACACTGTTGATCTAGGTGTTATGAGTGCTTGGCCTGTTTGGTTCTTTTTGCTTATTCACTAGTTCTTGAAGTAATCTCTGTTCAGTAGACTGCTGACCAACAGGAGTCGAGAGACATTTATGTAAGACACCGAAGGGTTAGGCTGTAGACAGGGACAAGCCTAGCGAAGGGTCAAATAGACAGATAGGCACAAGTCGGTACACAGGAAAGCAAACAAGACAAACAACTAACGTTTGCAGAAAACTACACTACTGGAATCTATTGTTCTCAAACCTTCCCACAGCAGTGGTGCTTTAAATACCCAGGGGTGAACATCCATAGGCTGGGGAAGTTCAAGTGCTCTGGTACAAAGAACAGAAGGAAGTGAGTGCATGCCCTACAGGTAAAGAGGCAGTACAGGCAAGGAGCAGGCCTCAGCCTTTGTGAAGTGAATGGAGATACACAGTCCTGGAGGTTGTACCCACCATGAAGGAACTGTAGGAGCTGTCCGTCAGGCATGGAGTAGCAGGATACCAGCACAGGAAGGAAGGTGAGCATTGCATCAGCTACGTCTGCAGGAAGACAGACACTGGCCACAGACCGTAACGGGCGGAAAGCAACTGTAGTGATTCATGAATTGTAGTGGAGGGTCTTAACCAGGGGTGTAGCTAGAACTGACTGGGCCCCATAGAAAATTTTTGTATGGGGCCCTCTACACACACTTCTTTGCACCCCCCTCCTTCCATTCAAACCCCATCCATGTGGCCAGTCTCTCTCTCTCACACCATACCCAGCAGCCATCCATTTCCTACATGTATATACTGTGTAATGTAATGTAACTGTATATAATGTCATTGTATACAAACAAATAAATAATTTCAGCTCGCCCCTACATGCTACAGCCGCGCACGGAAACCCCGGACCAGGGAACAATCCATCCAAAGTGCAAAAATGCAAAAATTCCAGCAATCAGGCCACTAATTAATGGTCATGATTAAGATTTTATGTCCAAAAGTGTAGACCGCTTTGCTCTCCAGTCGGCTAATGGATTTTAAGATGATGCAATAAACGCTGAAATTTTTGCACTTTGGCTGGAATGTCATTGTATAATACTGTTGTGGAGGCCCTGACAATAAAATCTTTTAGTCCTCCTCCCGGGCACCTGCACTCTGAAGTCTGGACATTTGTGGATATTTGCCCCGTTTCCCCCATGCAAAGTCATCATCTTACTTTATTTCACTTTAAAGAGTTAACGTGCAATGACTTATACTGTTTAACTGCATTTTATATGTTTGCTGCGATATACAGTACAGACCAAAAGTTTGGACACACCTTCTCATTCAAAGAGTTTTCTGTATTTTCATGACTATGAAAATTGTAGATTCACACTGAAGGCATGAAAACTATGAATTAACACATGTGGAATTATATACTTAACAAAAAACAACTGAAATATGTCTTATATTCTAGGTTCTTCAAAGTAGCCACCTTTTGCTTTGATTACTGCTTTGATTACACTCTTGGCATTCTCTTGATGAGCTTCAAGAGGTAGTCACCTGAAATGGTATTCCAACAGTCTTGAAGGAGTTCCCAGAGATGCTTAGCACTTGTTGGCCCTTTTGCCTTCACTCTGCGGTCCAGCTCACCCCAAACCATCTCGATTGGGTTCAGGTCTGGTGACTGTGGAGGCCAGGTCATCTGGTGTAGCACCCCATCACTATCCTTCTTGGTCTAGCCCTTACACAGCCTGGAGGTGCATTTGGGGTCATTGTCCTGTTGATAAATAAATGATGGTCCAACTAAACGGAAACCAGATGAAATAGCATGCCACTGCAAGATGCTGTGGTAGCCATGCTGGTTCAGTATGCCTCTTTACTTAGCTGCTTTTTTCTTGCCATGATACAAATTCTAACAGTCTATTCAGTAGGACTATCAGCTGTGTATCCACCTGACTTCTGCCCAACACAACTCATGGTCCCAACCCCATTTATAAGGCAAGAAATCCCACTTATAAAACCTGACAGGGCACACCTGTGAAGTGAAAACCATTTCAGGTGACTACCTCTTGAAGCTCATCAAGAGAATGCCAAAAGTGTGCAAAGCAGTAATCAAAGCAAAAGGTGGCTACTTTGAAGAACCTAGAATATAAGACATATTTACAGTTGTTTCACACTTTTTTGTTAAGTATATAATTCCACATGTGTTAATTCATAGTTTTGATGCCTTCAGTGTGAATCTACAATTTTCATAGTCATGAAAATACAGAAAACTCTTTGAATGAGAAGGTGTGTCCAACCTTTTGGTCTGTACTGTATATCCTGTTCATTTGCACCATGTTTGCATGCCACCGTAGAAAGGGTTAATGAACACTGAGAGACTTTTGGGACTTTATAACTAATTATGAGAAGCTGGTAATTTTCCACAGCTACCATAAGGTTTAAAGAAAAGCATGTTTTGGAGGGAAAAAGCCAGACAGACTGATGTTCTGTATGTCTAATTTAGGGTGTATTTACATCACCATTTAGCTTTACGTTCTTCTGATCTGTCAGAAGCAGAGAGAGAAAGAAAAAAAAACAGGATCTACTAGAATGTTCTAGTTCAGCTAGAAATGGTATATAAGGAAAGCAGTCAGAGCTCCTAGTGTTCTGCAGTCAGGGGCGGACTGGCCATAGATCTTACAGGGAATTTTCCGAGTGGGCAGATGCCCATAGGGCCACCTCAGCCCTCTTCAATGTAACTGGTTGGGTACATACTACTTAGGGAACTATAGGGTTAATTTTTAGAGCAAGTCCAGGCAGCATGCCGAAGGTAGGGCTGGCTTGGGGTTCTCCCTTCCTAAGCCCCTTCTCCATATCCATATTAGAGACAATTAAAGGAGGACAGAACGTAGCAGCTACTGATGGCCGATAGTGGAGAAAAGTAGATAAAACCCACAAGTCGGCGCTGCCAGCAGTATAGATGCAAAAACAGTGTTCTTAGGAAGATCTTCTTTATTGTAATAATAAAATGTCAACACGTTTCTGGAACAAAGCGTCCCCTTCATCAGGACAGTAAGACTGTCCTGATGAAGGGGATGCTCCGTCCCAGAAACTTCCCATTTTATTATTACAAATCAAAATGGGGAAATGGGCTGGTTTCAATTTTTTATTCTTTTTGCTTTTTTTATATTATTAGAAACTTTTTTTGCTTTTGCTTTTTTTCCCATAGGGGATTTGAACATGCGATAATTAGATTACTTATGCCATAGACTACAATAGTTTACCATTGCAGATTATTAGAAAATGTCTGCATCCCTATCAAGCCCTGCCACAGGCAGAGCTTGATATCAACTTTAATATGGCAGGCTTCGGAGCCTTCAGAAGCCCCAAGGCTGCCATAGCAACCAAATGTCTCCAGCTATCTCATTGTGGGATGCGGGGGAGGGCTGTTTGATCACTGGGAGTGCTGTGCTGCTGGTAAATAACCGCTCAGATGCAGTGGTCGCAATTGACCATGGCATCTGAGGAGTTAAAAGTCCATGATCGGAGTTGTCTCTGATCACAGACTTTGCCACCGAGTGTCTGCTGTGTTCTGAGCAGGCACCATCTTTAAAGATGTGGCATCCAAAGTACACGTATGGCGGATGTCAGGAAGGGGTCAAGCATAAAATGTATCAAGAAAGAGGGGTTGTCCCAGATAATTAAATTCCAGTAGATGCCCCCTAATAGTGTAAAATAAAAAAAAATAATGGTATACTTACCTCTTTCTCCGGCGCCGTTCTCTGCACCACCAGTCCGTTCCTCCATCTGCTACTTGCTCAAAGACTGGAGAGGTGACATGCAGGTATACATTTATTCTGTATAGGGATAGTCACAAAAAAAAGAAGTATGTAATGTAATAAAAAACCCATGTAATGTAATAAAAAACCTGACTGAAGTCATTTTCTGATGATCGATTCTTTTTAACTTACAGTAATGGTCTTTGGACTTTGTGCTCCAGTGACATCAGAATATTGAACTTACCAGCGGATATTAAGAGCACATTTATCAGCTGTAACGTTTCCTACAAAGTACGTTTCAAGATTTTGAGATAAGCAGTGCAAATAATCCAGATAAACACTGACTCTGTGGAGCGGCAAGCTGTCGTACTGTGAATATGCTGTAATGTAATAAGTCTATATTGTTATAGGGCTGGGCATTCATCCTTCAAATTCAGGAAAAGGAAGCAGAATGTACGTCCTACCAGCCTGAGGAAAGCAGAAGGTAATTAGAGGACATTAGAAAGCTAAAGCCAAGCACCATGGTGGCTCTCTGGCAGTTGGCTGACTGTGCCGCTGAAAAGTCACATGACATTTTCTATAATGATAGTCAATGGTGTCACACTGCAACATGCTGCGACTATGATGAGACAGTCGCAAAAAATCCATCCAAGTTGGATTTTTGTGAGACTGTCGCATGGCATGTCACAGTGCGAGACCATTGACTATCATTATAAAAAATGTTGCATTGTAGTTGTTCCCTTTTTGTCAATCTTGCCTTAAAGTTGTATTGTTTTACTAGTCTTCTTACACTACAGACAGAAACTTAATGGAATCTGTTTTGCTCGCTCATCAGGTAAGTGGCAGCACCTAGGAACGCTTGGTAATAATGATCTGCCTGATGTCTAGACAGTGTAAAGAACCCATAAGGCCCAAGGCAATCTGAGTACACATGTCGTTTCTTCCAGAACCAATGTTGCAGTAATTTGTTAGCCCACTGTGACCCTTTGCTTTTTCAGTGAGTTTTAGAATCCTTATATACACTATGGGGGTTATTTACTAACAGATACAGAGATTCCTCAAGATACAATGGCCTCAGGATACAATCATTTCCACATATGTACAATGGTCTTTTCTGACCCATCGTAAGTTGAAACTAGACTCAACATACAATGTCTTAGACTCAGACCCAACCAATCAAGGTCACTTCTCTGGTAAAATATCTGTATTAGTTGCTAGTAATCAGCTACTCCTGACTGTTATATGTAAGGACTTGCTTTAACTGTCTTAGTTATCTGCTTATTTTTCTTCATTTTCTCTTATCTTGGATGACATTTTGGGGATTTGGAACCAATTACTCAAGTTACAATGGTTTCAACATACAATGGTCGTCCTGGAACCAATTAATATTGTATCTTGAGGGACCACTGTATACATAACTTTTTGGCATATATCTGTGGCAAATTGCTGCACAAAAGTTATTTGCGCCGCAATCTGCAACTTTTCCCTGCTCACACCAGCTCTTAAAAAGGGGCTATGGCACGGCAGGGGAAGGTGCTGGGCCAGCAAGGCCGTCTCATTTATGATTTTCTGTGCCTGTTTAAGGTATAGAAAATCATGGAAATGTACACCAGCAAGGGTGATGGCGTACGTTTAAGAGAGGACGGTGCATACGCCGAAGTTCGGTGCAGCCACTGCCAGGTAAAGGGTTAAGACCAGCATGTAAAACCAGCTGTCTTAATAAATGACCCCCTATATTTATACAGTGTTAGGGCCCGTTCACACGACCGTGTGAACGGGTCCGCACCTATTCCGCAAATTTGCGGAATAGGGGCGGGCCCGTTCACCTCTATGGGCAGCACGCTATATTGCTGAGCCGCGGCTCCGTGCCGCGGCTCAGCAAGAAAAGTTAGAACATGTCTTATACTTGTCCGTACGCACGGACAAGTATAGGCATTTTCAATGGGGCCGCCCGGCGTGTGTTCCGAGCGCTGAGGAACACACGCCAGGCGGCCCCCATATTTTTGCAGGTCCGCAGTAATGCGGACCCGCAAAAAATACGGCCGTCTGATCGGGGCCTTATACTGTAATACAGGTGGTTTTATGCAACTTTGGGCACTTCTGGTCCAAATTACTGTTGATGTGAAAAAAAGAAAAAGGGACCGAAGCAAATGCTTGGGCACCCTGCATGGTTAGTACCTAGTAGCACCCCCAAGTATCAAAGCTTGTGAACGATTATTGTAGCAGCCAAGAGTCCTTTAGTTCTTGTTTGAGGAATTTTCATCCATTCTTCCTTGCAGAAGTCTTCCAGTTCTGTAAGATTCCTGGGCCATCTTGCACGCACTGCTCTTTGAGGTCTATCCACAGATTTTCATTGATGTTCAAATCAGGGAACTGTGAGGGCTATGGGGCTCCGAAGCAGACAGATGGTCACTGCACAAGTCCGTATGAGGACAATCGTTGGCATTAGCGATCACTCCTCCCCATACTGTGAAGGAGATCTCTACATGTAATAGAGGCGATCTCCTTCACTGATGAGCAGGCGATTGTCATGTCTAAAGGGACCTTTAGTTACCTGCTTCCCAACGCTGGCTCCCTGCTCCTTCTCCTCCCGGCCTGCGATGCTCCGCTGGGCTCCCTCGCTGTAAACATCCGATTTGACATCGCAGCAGCCAAGGATCCCGTTGCGTCATGTGACCATTAGGGTTGTGGCTGCAAGCATACAGTTTTAATATGTACTACACAAAGGGAGGCAGAAGACAAAGATCTGTAGAGGAAGATTTATTAGTGCATTTATGTAAGTACATTGAAAAATATGGTGTTCAGAAAGAGCACTATAATTATGAAGAACCTGTTACAGCTTGTGAACATATAAGTTGGGTAAGTTAGGTGAGGTGGAGGGTAACTGTGTATGCCCCTGGGTGTTGTGTAATGGAGTACCGGTAAAGTATCTGCTATATGATTGTAATGAGGTCAATTGTGTGTACAGCAACAACAAATGTAATAATAGCTCATGCTTATTATATCTACATACATGTATAAATGGCATTTTCTTTATGACAGCCTGGGCAACTAGCTCAGTCTACTCTTCAATAGGTTCGATCACACACCTGCTTCTCCCACCCCAGCATGCCATTCTATCCCCTCTCCCACACTAACGGTGACCTTGCCTCCTTTTGTTAGCTCTGGCCTCCAGATCAGTAAGGCCTCTTTCACACTAGCGGCAGTCCTGATCCGGCAGGTGAAGGGTTGCCGTCGGATCCGGCCCCACACATGTCACACAGTACCATATACAGACATACATACACACAAACACATACATACTTACATACTCCAGGCAGGCCGGCAGGCCGCACGTCTTCACACCCAGGAGGCGCGCAGCTATGATGATTTCCCACAGCGCCCTCTGCTGGGCGCTGTAGGGAATCGTCATAGCGGCGCGCCTCCTGGGCATGAAGACGTGCGGCCTGCCGGCCTGCCTGGAGTATGTAAGTATGTATGTGTTTGTGTGTATGTGTGTGTATGTCTGTCTGTATGTCTGTATGCATGTACAGTATATATGTATGTCTGTATGTGTAGGTGACGGATCTGTCCTGAACTCCATTGAAAGTCAATGGAGGGCGGATCCGTTTACCATTGTGGTCACACCAGACGGATCTGTCCCCATTGACTTGCATTGGGGGTCATTCCAGATCCCAGATCCGTCTTGGTGCGGATGCCTGGACCGGAGAGAAAACCGCAGCATGCTGCGGTTTGTTGTCCGGTCTGAAGACGTAACGGAATGCTTTCAGGAGCATTCCGTTGTCTTCAGTTTAGTTTTGTCCCCATTGACAATGAATGGGGACAAAACTGAAGCGTTTTATTCCGGTATTGAGCACCTATGACGGAACTCAATACCGGACTTTTAAAACGCTAGTGTGAAAGTAGCCTTAAAGGGGTTGTCTCATCTTGCCTAATGGGGGCATATCGCTAGGATATGCCCCCATTGTGTTATAGGTGCGGGTCCCACCGCTGGGACCCGCACCTATATCGAGAACGGGGCCCCGAAAGCGAACGGGGGCGCACTGCGCATGCGCAGCCGCCTCCATTCATTTTCAATGTGGCCGGCGAAGATAGCCGAGCGCTGGCTCGGCTATTTCCGTCGGCTTCATAGAAATGAATAGGAGCGGTGGCCGCGCAAGTGCGGTGCGCTCCCATTCATTTCTATGGGGAGCCGGCTTGGTGGTGGCCGGACCGGAGTCCTCCAGCCACCACCTTGCGGGGCCCCGTTCTCGATATAGGTGCGGGTCCCAACGGTGGGACCCGCACCTAGAAGACAATGGGGGCATATCCTAGCGATATGCCCCCATTAGGCAAGATGAGACAACCCCTTTAATCTAGTATCAATGCCGGGAAGACTAAGGACATGGTTAAGGACTTCCACAAGTACAGACATCCTGCTAAACCAGTGGACATCCAGGGTATGGACATTCAGATAGTCAACACTTATAAGTACCTGGGTGCACTCCTCAATAATAACCTGGACTGGGCAGATAACGCACTATATAGAAAGGGCCACAGCAGGGTTCACCTGCTTAGGAGGCTGAGAGCTTTTGGAGTGCAGAGAGCACTTCTTAGGGCCTTTTTCAACTCTGTGGTGGCATCAGCTATGTTCTTTGGAGTGGCCTGCTGGGGTAGCAGCATCTTAACCAGGAAGAGACTTGACAAACTGATTAGAAGGGCCAGCTCCGTCCTGGGGAGCCCCTAGAACTAGTGCAGGTGGTAGGTGAGAGAAGGATACTATCTAAGCTGATCTGCATGCAGGAGAATAACTCCCATCCCATGCATGAAATGGTGATAGCATTGGGCAGTACCGTCAATGACCGACTGCTTCACCCCAAGTGTGAGAAGGAGCGATATCGGAAGTTATTTTTACCTGCTGCTGTTAGGCTGTACAACCAACACAGATCTGATCTACTATCACTGTAATGCCTTTATTTTTGAGTTTTTGTATTCTCTGTGCTGCTGTAACACTGTGAAGTTCCCCATGGTGGGACTATTATAGGATTATCTTATCTTATTTCAGAAAGTTGACTTCTGTATAGCCATTATGTGGTGCATGCAATGCACTGTTCCTCCACTAGAGGGGGAACATTTCACTTGCTATGACAGTAAGGCTAGGGCTACACGGCGACAGTAATGTCGTGCAACAATTTTTATAATGTAAGTCTATGGTGTCGCACTACGACATGCGACATGCTGCGACTGCGACACCACAGTCGCAAAAACTCCAGCCAAGATGGATTTTTCTGCGACTGTCGCAACGCAGTCTATTACATGTAAGTCTATTACATTATAAAAATTTTTCGCATGACATTACTGCGACATCAATGTCGCACGACAACTGTCGACGTGTACTTGTGCACTATGTGTTGCGGGACTTATTGTCGCGCGACATATGTCGTCGTGTAGCTCTAGCCTTAAAGAGGACCTTTCATGGGATTATGTGTTAAAAACTGGTATGCTTACCAGTTAGTGCAGCCCCTACAGATGCCAGCACTTTTTTAAAAATAAAATACCCCTCAGTGCCGCTGCTGCGTCCCCTGCTGTTTTTGGCGCCTCATATGTTAATTTAGAGTATTGATACAGGGAGGAGATGGCCAGGTTTCTCAATGGGAATCTCCTTCTCCCTTGTCACAGCCAAGGAGAAGGTGAGCTGTTTTTTCTCCCTGGCTGTGACACTCTCCACTGCCATTGGACCGCTCTACAGCCAGGGAGAAGGAGACGCCCATTGAGAAACCTGGTCATCTCCTCCTCCCTGTACCGATACTCTAAATTAACATACTGGGCGCGAAAAACAGCCCTGGAATGGAGGGGTATTTTAAGAAAAAAAAACGCTGGCATCTGTAGGGGCCACAGTATCTGGTAAGAATATCAGTTTCTAACACATAAACCTATAAATGGTCCTCTTTAAAAAGGGGTTATCCTGGAAAAGATAATGAGGATAGGTCATCAATATTAAAATCCCAGAAATCCCCTTTAAGCCAGGCCAGATGTCCAGCCCTGTCAGTCACGCGGCAGAGGAGACAGCCCCTCACATCTGAAGAGCTCTATGTGATGAACGAATCGATTCACTCATTCCTACTTAAAATCATCCATTTTGATCAATTTTAGACTAATGTGAATGGCCACCTTTAGGCTACATGGACACGACGGACATGTGATGTACATTTTTTTAACGGCCATCACAAGTCTGCTTTAAGACCAAATGTAGTCTATGGGGTTATTCACACGGCAGTTTTTTTGACTGTCAGTATAAAACGGCCGTGAAAATAATAGAACATGTTCTATCTTGTCTGTTTTTCACTGACAGACTGACCCCCATACAATTGAAGGGGTCCATTTTTAACGTCCGTTTCTCAGAAAAGCATCAGTGAAATAAACGTCCGTTAAAAATGTCCGTTTGTCGTTTGCATGTAGCCTTAGGTCTTTTAGCAGATGAGAACCCAAGAAAGTCTCAATGTTGCCATTAACACCCGTGTATTGATTTAGACCAGTGATGCCCAACCTGCATCCCGCAAAGCTGTGTCATGCGGCCCGCGCACGCCCCTGCGTCTTATGGGGCGAATGCTAATGAGCGCTTCCATTATGACTCTGTACTCACCGCTTCCTGGTCCTCCGCTCAGCTGTGCAGGGCTGCGCACAGCATGAGGGCGCTCTGTGACCTCACGCTGTGCGCGGCCGTGCACAGAACAGCCGACAGCAGGAGGAAGAAGAACGCTGGAGCGGAGGAGCGGCGGCGTCCAGGAGCAGGAGAGGTAAGTGTTTTTTTTATTTTATTTACTCTGCGGCTGCTGGGGGCTGATGGAGGCATTTGGGGCTGATGAGGGCATTTGGGGCTAAAAGAGGCATTGAGGGCTGGCTGATAGAGGCTTTGGGGGCTGGCTGATAGAGGCTTTGGGGGCTGATGGAGGCATTTGGAGGCTAAAAGAGGCATTTGGGGCTAAAAGAGGCATTGAGGGCTGGCTGATAGAGGCTTTGGGGGCTGATAGAGGCATTTGGGGGCTAAAAGAGGCATTTGGGGGCTGAGAGAGGCATTTGGGGGCTAAAAGAGGCATTTGGGGGCTGAGAGAGGCATTTGGGGGCTGATATGAGAGGCATGGGGCTCTTATCTGAGATCTGATTGGGGGTTATTCACACTGGAGTCTGATCTGAGGTCTTATTGGGGTCTTATTAACATTGGGGGTCTCATTGGGGCTGTGAGCTGAGGTCTGATGAAAAATATTTTTTTTCTTTTGTCCTCCTGTAAAACCTAGGTGCGTCTTATAGGGCGAAAAATGCATTCTGTGCTGAGCATCAACGTGACAAACTTTGATCCAAACATTTCAAAACTGGTTTCTGGAAAACACCTGCAGACGTCACATTAATGAAATGACATCAAATAGTAAGTACAGAAATTATTTCTGGTTTATGATTTCTTTCTAATACTGTGTTATCTAAATTAGTAGAATAATTTCCTTTTGTTGAGGTGGACATAAACCTGTCCTTTCTGGAATTCAATCAGTCATTCCGAATTGTTTTGAACACGGGTGCGCACAATAATTAAGGACAAAACACAGACTTATGATTCCAGTATTAAGTCCTTTGGCCGTGCTTCTGTGGCAAAATCATTACAGCCTCTGGCTCGTTTCTTTATTAACACACGTACTTATTCGATACAAAAAGGAAAGGGGGCGTAAGCATGCAAATAGCAAACAATATCATTCTTGATTGGATAGAAGTTGCATTCCATTCTACGTCACTAGCTTGAAAAAGTCATTTTGATAAGAGTACGGGGGCCATCTTGGACTAGTTAAATATATACATATATTATACGCAAGCTTTATAAAAGTTACAAAGTATAAAAATATAATATAAAAAGGTTCTTGATTATACACACATTCCTTTGTGACACACTGACATTCTATACAGCTGCATAAGCATTTACAAAGCTGAGATATATATATATATTTGTATAGCATTAAATACATGTATCTACAAATGACATAACACTGTGAGGGGAAAATTCAGTATTTCGACCGGTCTACCTTCACACTTTTTAATGATTGCATTTATTTCTGGCAATGCTACCTGGTTCTGGCCCGCATTTATTCCATGTCTAGTGCGGCCCCCAGATGAAAAATGGTTGGGTACCACTGATTTAGATTATAGCACCAATAAAAAATGTCACTAATTTAGAGCTTTAAAGGACAACTGGCTTCAGAAAAAGTTGAGTTCAGTCATGCAGATAAGAGGGGAGGTTGCATTGTTATGGTGCTCTTCACTAACAGGTATAAAGTAACACCATGAGCTGAATGGTTAGCTGGCACTAGGAGGGTTAAGTGGATACTCTCAGGCAACAAAGGAGTTAATCATCTCCAATCAGGGAGAGAGACTACTACAGCAAGATCCCCAACCAAATGTATGTGAAGTAATATCACCTACTGATGGCATGTCTGAACAGCTTGCTTCTTAGGGATATTTTCTTCCTAAAAAGGAGTTATTACATTTTCCTCCATGGCGTGGACTGGGGTCTTAGTTCTTAAAATTGAGATGGATATGACGTATAAGGGTCAACCACCATCTTCTGGGTCTCTTTGCTGCATGGGTACACTGGTTTGATTTTCCTAACATGCTTCTAGGGGTTGGTCACATAGGGAAGAAGTACTTAAAATGTTTTTGCTAGTTCAATAGATTGATTACATGTGCAATTTAAATATACAATGTTACTTATGTAATTTTGTTTTTATGTATTTTATATAGTGTAGTAATGCCTTATTAAAGGGGTATTCCCTTCATAGACAATGGGGGCATATTGTTAGGATATGAACCCATTGTCTGATAGGTGTGGGTCCCACCTCTGGTACCCACACCTACGCTGAGAACAGAGCTGGTAGAGTGGTGGCTGAAGGACCCTGGGTTTCCCAAAGACACTTGCTCTTTGTGCCGCCCTGCTTGTTTACATAAGCTACCGTGGCCCTGTTGTCTGATAAAATTTTCACATCCTTGCCTTGGATGGACGGAAGAAAAGATTTCAATGCTAGGGCAACTGCCAGCAACTCTTTTGCGTTTGATGGAAGAAGGAGTTGGTCCAGATCCCAGGTCCCCTGGATTAACTGGGCTCCGCATTGGGCTCCCCAGCCTGAACTGCTTGCATCTGTGGTAATCACGGTCTGGCTTGTTGCTCTCCATTGTACTCCCTGATTCAGGTTCTCTGGGTGAAGCCACCATAAGAGAGAGTTTCTCATTCTGTGGAGTAGATGTACTTTTCAATCTAGGGAGAATCTGCTCCTGTTCCAGGAGGATAGAAAAAAGTCCTGCAGTATTCTCCCATGAAGCTGAGCCCATCTGACGGCTGGGATTTTGGATGTCATCAGCCCCAGAATCACCATTATGTCTCCCAGAGATACTCTTAGCTGAGAGTGGAAGGAAGAGATCTTCGAAATTAGGTTGTAAATTTTTTCCTCTGGAAGAAAAGATCTCATTAGATGGGAGTCGAGTAGTATTCCCAAAAAGATTTTCCTGTTGCTGGGAGTCAGATCTGACTTGTCTAGGTTCAACTTCCAGCCCAAGGACAGAAGGGTGCTCTTTACTGTCTGAAAGTCTTTCAGAAGATCTTCCACAGAATGTGCTGCAATCAGAAAATCGTCTAGGTAGGGGATAAATAACATTTTATGCTGGTAGAGATAACTCGAGACCTCTGCCATGATCTTGGTGAATACCCTGGGGGCATCAGAGAGGCCAAAGGGTAGAACCTGAAACTGAAGATGGATACGTTGATTCTGAAGGAATACCGCAAACCTCAGATATTGCTGGTGATCCCTATGAATCGGGACGTGGTAATACGTGTCCGCTAAATCTATTGTCATCAAATCTATTGTCATCATCTATTGTCATGTACTATATGATGTCTGATTTTCATTTTTTTCATTATTCGTGGGATAACCCCTTTAACTAAGTCCGCAGAGGCATCAAAATTAGAAGCCCGCCTAAGAACTGGAAGGAATGAGAGTACTGTATATCCTCTCTCAGAGTCCCTGAGATTAAATATTCCTCTAGTTGTGCTAACCACAGGGAGAAACTTCTGGCCATACAAGTGGCAGCAATACTCTGGCGTAAAATAGAAGTGCAAGACTCCCAGGATCTCTTAAGTATAGACTCACACTTTTTGTCCATAGAGTCACGCAAGAGGCCCACATTTTCAAAGGGCAAGGAGGACCTCTTGGAGATTCTGGCCACCGGGGCATCGACTTTAGGAGTCTTGTCCCAGAAAACTGAGTCTGCCTCACTGAAGAGGTATTTTCTTTTGAATAACTTAGAGACCCCTGATCTCTTCTCAGGGTGCTTCCACTCATCAGCAATAAGTTTCTTAATGTTATCATGAACGGGAAAAAACAGCTTTTTTCTGTCGCCCATGCCTTTAAACATCACATCTTGGATTGGATGCGTTTCCTTAGATTCCTCTACATTCATGGTAGCTCTTATGGTCTTAAGAAGAGCATCTGTTTCTTCTAAAGAACATAGAGGTCTACCCGACTCGTCTCCAGATGACACCGAATCGGAACCGGAGGAAACCTCTCCTTCATCCAAATCAAAGTCCATATCCAACTGCGGGTCCGGATAAGACTTGGAAGAGGGTCTAGGTGGCAGGGATGCTAATTTTGTATCAATGGCGGAGCTCACTTTGTCTTTTATGATAGACCTCAAGCTTTCTACCAATGACGGAGTCTGCTTTTTACAAATGGCACACTTTTTCTTTAATGAAGGCTCCCCAGACTTGCTGACTTCACGAGTCTGCAATATAAACACAATAATACATGCAACTAAGGCCTGGGAAATGTAAAAATATAGTGGGAACCTGTCACCAAAGAGAGACCTCCGAGCCATACAAAAATATTTCACCCATGGAGGAGGCTTACCGGGCTACTGGCCTTGGGAGCGTCAGTACAATTCTCAGGGAGCGACATGGTGTCCTTCTATGCAGGCCTTTTTAATCTGATTCTCTATGTTGTTTCCTGTCCCTGAGAGGCGGGATTCCCTCCTGCTTAGTGCCATTGGGGAGGCGTATGGAAAATATGGGTTTTGTATTGTCTTAAAGCTGACATTTCAGGCTTTAAGACAATACCAGAATGACATAAATCTGTTCAGTACAGGGGAATTCGGATGCTGTGAATGAAGCTGCTAATGAAAGTATAAGCAGATTTTACTCACAATTATTCCGGACTCGATTTGCTTGGACTAGAGCTCTCATTCTGGTCTTGAATTAAAGCCTGTACTTTCCTCTTTCAAACAAGCCAAGTTGCATGTTTCTAGCTGGTACCATTAAAGCAACCCCCCCCCTCCACTTTCTGCCTCAGCCCAGCAGTAGGCACTCAGGGCTAAGCTCCCCCCCCCCACAGCTCACCCGTCTCTTGTTATGAGATAGAGAAGATGTCCTGCACATGGTTACAAGCTCCTGCACATGGTTACAAGCTGAGAAGTGAGCAGCAGAATAGGAAAGTAGCATGCATCTGTGGGGGTTATTAGCAGGTTAAAACTGAGAGTGATCAAATTTTAAAGCACAAAAGCATTTATACAGCAGGGTGTACTATACCATTAGAGGATAAAAAATGAAACGGCAGTTACACTTTAAAGGAAATGTGTCACCAAAAATGTTATCTGCTAGTTAAAATGGTAACACATCTTTTTTTGTAACCTGTTTTTATTTTCTGACTGTAGATTTTTTTAATTCTATTTCCTGAACATTATTATGGGGGCGGCCATCTTGCCTGAGCTGTTTTTAACAGCATTTACACAGCATTAAAAAAAATTGGCCAGTGCAAAAACTGCAGGATTTTTTATTTAGTTTAAATATAAAAAGTGACATGGAAAATTCAAAATAACATTATCAAAAATTCTTTAAAAATATTTTAAACATAAAAAAATGATTCAAACAGCAGGTCATTTTCTGATGACACATTCCCTTTAAATCTTTTATTGAAATGGGATAATGAGGACATTTAGGGCCATATTATGCCAACAGATTATCTGACAGATTTTCTGACCAATAATTGGTCAGAGGGCCGTTTACACACAGATCTTTTGTTATACTATTGGTCTGGTTGGACAATTAATGGTCAGATAATCTTATGGTGTAATATAGCCCTTAGAGAACCTATCAACATAAGGTTTCACTTTAAAGGAGTTGAACGGATTAAATAGACAATGACAGCGCAATACTTGGAAAATATTTATTATAAGGTTTTCCGGGAAACATAGCCGGGAGGTTGCAGTTTTCATATAATTTTCATCACTCAAGCCCATAATCAGCTGCATCTACACTGTCCGCAAAAAATAGGCGGGTAAAGCCCGAAATCACATCTGGGTGGATAAAGGTCTGTTTCACAGCAGGGTCCTGCAGCATAAGCTTGTACCAGGCATTGATCCGTGGCATTTTCTCCAAAACTCTAGAAAAATAAATGAAAAATAAGTGTGTGGATATAATTCATGTAGATTCCAAAATCATCTACGTCATTACTTTATTTGTATCCAACCATTATCTAGTTATATCTGTTGGACAATGAAGGCAGACACCATTAAGTCATGATTATGTTTTCAAAAAGTTTTGTCAACTACCCCAGACTCCAGTTCAGGAAACCTTCCAGGTTGGGCCTTATACACACGACCGTATGTTCGGTCCACATCCGATCCGCATTTTTTTGACCAATTCATTTCAATGGCGCCACAAAAGATGCAGACAACGCACCGTGTGCTGTCCTCATCCATGTCTGTTCCGCGGTCATGCAAAAAAAAAAAAAAAAGATAGAACATCTCCTATGCTTGTCCGTATTGCAAGGATAGGACATTTCTACAGGAGTCAAAAAAGAAATGGCCGCATTCACTCAGCCAATAGTGTTTTGCGGATTCACGATTTGCGGAAAGTGATTTGCAAGAGCCCTTAAAGAGGACCCGTCGCCTCTCCTGACATGCCTGTTTTAGTAACTACTTATATTCCCCCTAAAATAACAAGTCTGTAGTTTTAGAACTATTGTGTCATTCCTCCGTTATTCCTCCTGGAAATCTATGAATTAAAACTGGCAACTGGGTGTTACCATCACACTTGTCAGCAGGGTGTAGCTCTACATAGTCTGACTTGTTCAGCACTGACTGGACAGTGTCAGAGTGTGTATGGACTGTGTGTGACTGCTTATGATAACACGGTGCATGAAAAGCACAGTGCTTACCATGTTCTCATAAGCGGCCACACAGTGGAGGTGAGGTAAGGCAGAGGGATGCGGGTTCCTCTGCCTTCTGATCGGAGACCCCGCAGAGAAATCGACAGAGTCCGACCAGTTAACATAACAGCCTGGGACCTGCTGAGGCTTCCCAGGGCTGTCACAGTAACCTACCTGCTAAGCTGTGCCTGAGGCATAGCTCAGCAGGGAGTGCGTCAGAATCTCATTCAGTTCTCTATTTGGGTCAAAGGGATAAACTTCCAGGTTCTAGCCTCCTAAGGAGGCGCAAAGTTTAAAGCATCCAATTTTACATATAAAAATAAACATATCAGGCAACACCACGTCCAAAAATGTAAGCTATTAAAATATTTTAAAAAATGTTCCTGTGTGGTGAATGCTGTAATGGAAAAAACAATAAAAACATGCAATTTGCCATTTTTTAGTCACCTTGTCCCCCACCCAAAAAGTTGTATACACCCCAAAAATGGTACTAATAGAAACTACAGTTTGTCTACCAAAAAAAAAAGGAAAACAAGCCCTCATACAGCTCTGTAGACAGAAAATAAAAACGTTATGGCGATGCAAAGAAAATGTTGATTTTTTTTCAAAGGTTTTTATTTTTTTGCATGGTATCGAATATCATAATAGTGTTTTTGGTATCAAATCCAAATCAAAATTTTAGTATCGTGACAGCTCTAGTATGGACACTTATGTCTGCTTCTGAGTGGACTGGCCAGAAGTGACACCCATAAAAAAGGAAACAAACGGGTACATGATCAGCCCTGCTTAATAAGTAGGAAGGTAAGGAATAGCACCAGTGTGCGGTACAGCCTGAGGGTCAGTCGCCATTAGCAGCCTCTTTGCCACTGGGATCATCCCAGCACAGCGAAACAAAATTATTTGAAGCCTCCAGGTGGACTAAAAAGTGTTTTTGGGTTCACATATTGACGCAATATGGGTCCTTAGCATAGAACTTAACAGCTGATCGGTGGAGGTGTTGAGTCTTATCACCAACCATCAGATATTGATGGTCTATCCTAAGGATAAGCCATCAGTATTGTGAATCTGGAAAATCGTGTCCCACGTTGTGGCACCCCCAACCCCAGATCACTACTGTTCTGCCTTTTGCGAAGCTGTGAGAAAGTCGCAGACAGATAAGTCCTGGAAAAGTGTCTGTTTCTTCATGTGTCCATCTGTGCGTTTTGCTCGTCCGTACATACTACACCCAAACAATGTTTTTTTATTTATTATTATCCCGTTGATTTGAAAATAATCAGTGAATCAACTTTGCAAATATTTTTAATAATAAATCGCCTATAATGTGTTTCTATGGCAGCAGACTACAAACAAACCCTGCACAGTCTGATCACACTGCCATCCATTTGTCTCATACTCATCAAATGTGTACTTGTAGGAGACAGCTAGAACACCAGATCTGCTGTGAACATGGCTTTAGACCGTACGTAGCTTCTGAGCATCACCCGCATGTCCAGAGTTGTGGGAAGCAATCAGACAAAAATGGAATCTTACTCCCTGGCTGTGGTATCAACTGGACACTTGTCTGATCCAAGCGCCATGGTCTACTTGTTGGGGCTGAGAGCATGAACCTGAAGGGATTTTATTAATACACTGCCCTATAGAAGAGGCTCTCCTGATCTCCTACCATAATAATACACAGGGTTTGGTGCATAAAACCAAAGCAAAAGGATATTCTCCCTCTTACTCTGTGATATCAGATACGTGCAGTCTTTCAAACCATGGCCAGATCATGTAATCAATCATAGACAAGGATTCTCCACCAAGGTATGGAATGTTCCTCTTGGTAAGTGCCTGTAAATAATAGTTAAAAAGATGAAATGTCCTGATTATAAAAGGAAATTAGCGCTCCAGATAAAAAGCAACATGTTTTAGAAAATCTGTAATTTAAGGCTGTTTGCATAAACATGGTGGTTTCTGTTCCTATGGGAAGCTACAAAGCCAAGCCACATTAATGTCATACATTGGATCTCCATGTAATTTTAAACCCTTAAAGAGGACCTGTCACCTCTCCTGACATGCCTGTTTTAATAGCTTCATGCACTCCCCATGTAATAACAATTATGGAACATCTATTCCTATGTCTGTATGTTGTGTCATTCCTTTATTATTAATACTGGAAGTTATAATTGAATTGCTAGCAGTCTGCAGTAAGGGTACAGAGGGGAGGTAACCAGTTGGGGGTGTGTACCTGCACAGTCTGAAAATGGTAGCACTGATTGGATAGAGTGAGTCTGTGCAGGTACACCCCCCCCAACTGGTCACCTCCCCTCTGTTCCCTTACTGCAGACTGCTAGCAATTCATTCATAAAAAGTTACTATAAATAGGAAAAAAACTTTAGAACTTTAGAACCCTTAAACACTTTTTTGGATCAGGTTTTACATCTTACAGAGATCTGTCTTAAGAATTATAAATTGGACTTACCTCTTCAAATGGTTTGAATTTCTCAAAGACCTTTGTCTTCAGCTCGCTGTAATCTTCATTTTTACTCCTGGCAACCAGAATACTGAATGCCAGAATTCTAACCTGAAGTAAACCATACACAGTAATTATAGCTACAGACAAGCAGTCCAACAAATGACACTCATCCGGTATCAGCCTATTAAATAGACAATACGACACACTCTCAGGCTCCATTCACACGTCCTGTTTTTCTTTCCTGATTCAATCCTGATCCTGATCTGGATCCATTCATTTCAATGGGTCCTGAAAAAATCAGGATCGAATCAGGAAAGAAAAACAGGATGTGTGAATGGAGCCTTACAATATCACAACCGGCCATATAGGGTCTCTATTCTTGGTCAGTTACGTAGCCTGTATAGTAGCATCACACGTTGTCAATGTTGTACATACCATGAGTTGATGTGAGTCAGGTCACACCAGGGGCGGATTGTCCATAGACCTTACAGGGAAATTTCCCTGTGGGCCACTGCCCTGGGGGACACCTGGGACCTCCTCACGGCCGGCCAGTGGAAGTTTTTGGGCATGTATTTTGTGCTGCTGGCAGTATTTTGTGATGCACTGTGGTATTTGGGCTGTATTGGGGTGGTATAATATGCCACAATATGGTATTGCTGTCCCTGTCTTCCATCAATTTGGACCTGACTTCAAAACGGGGCCACTTTTAGGATTTTTTCCAGGGCCACTTTAAGTTCCCAGTCCGTCCCTGGGTCACACTCTAATGAAGTGTAATGAGTAACAGGAGACGGTTCCCAGGCCGAATGGTACAGTGTAAAGCAAGATTCCTGTCCTCAAATAGATTGTTTCAGAATATTATTTTTTATTTTTCATGTGGTTTTTTTGTACAGGGTTTTCGATTTGAGCGTTTTCGGCCGAAGCCTTCATCAGTTTGCTGTCTCATACCACATAGGGGGTTAGAAACTGTAGCCTTCGTTACCGTATGAACGCGGGGCAAAACGGGGCGCTACGGCCCTAATAAGCGCATAAGTAATTGGGTATCAGCCCATTGAGGAAAGGCGCTGTGTTCATACGGTAACGAAGGCTACAGTTTCTAACCCCCTATGTGGTATGAGACAGCGAACTGATGAAGGCTTCGGCCGAAAATGTTTAAAACGAAAACGCTGTACAAAAAACAGCATGAAAAATAGAAAATAATATTCTGAAGCAATCTATTTGAGTACAGGAATCTTGCTTTACACTGTACCTACCATGAGGACACTTGGGCGGTAACATAATGATAGTTAACCAAGTAGGCTTTGACCACCACTGTGCAGCTCTTCTCTTCCCATCACAGCGCAATCTGATAGGTATGATTCCTTCATACTCACAGTCTCTAAAGCTCCAACCTATCCAGGGGCGGACTGGGAACTTAAAAGTAGCCTCATTTTGTAGTTGGGTCCAAACTGATGGAAGACAAGACCGGTAATACCGTATAGCGCCACATTAGTCTACCCCAACAAGGCCAAATACCACAGTCAATCACAAAATACTGCCAGCAGCACAAAATACATCCCCAAAAACTTCCACTGGCCGGCTGTTAGGAGGGCCCAGGTGGACCCATGGGCCCACCGGGAAATTTCCCTGTAAGGTCTATGGCCAATCCGCCCCTGTACCTATCTGATATTGATGACCTATCCTAAGGGAACCAGGCAACCCCTTCAATTTTCTCCCCAACAAAAATTCCCAAATGTCCTACCGCATTGAAATGCTCCAGAAGAATCTTCTGTTGTGCTTTTTCATAGGGGTCTGCAGGGGTCAGCTTAACCCCAGGAAAGGCTTCATCCAGGTAGTCACAAATAATTAGAGATTCATAGATTATTTTACCATCCGAAGTTTCAATAGACGGCACCAATCCCAGGGGACTTTTCTCAAAAAACCAGTCCGGTTTGCTCTTTAGGTTTATGTTGATGACTTCATGTCTAAACATAGGACAAGAATGTGTGAGGGTGGATTCACAGATCATTTTTTGTGGCATATGAGAGCACAGCATGTTAAAGCTAGGTGATTTTTTCAGGTGTAGAAAAAAGAAAAACAACACACCACCTGCACATAAATTTTGAAAAAAAGCCACTAAAAATAGTCCTAAAAAAACAGTATAAACACACTAGCTTTTTTTTAAGGGTGTATTTTTGGTGGTAAAAACCAGTGCTCCCAGTAATAAAGTGCCAATGAAAACCAATAAAATAATAACAAGGTTGGCACTCAATGCGAAAGCGATATAAAAATGTTTAATAATTAAACCAGTGGCAAAATACCGGAAAAGGAAAACACTTCCGTTTTGTCCCCATTCATTGTCAATGGAGACAAAACGTAACTGAACAGAACAGAGTGCTCCAAAATGCATTCCGTTCTCATACCAGACAGCATGCTGCGGTTTTCCTACCGTCATGGGATGCAGAGCAAGACAGATCCGTCATGACCCACAATGCAAGTCAATGGGGATGGATCCGTTTTCTCTGACACAATCTGACACAATAGAAAACGGATCCGTCCTCCATTGACTTTCAGTGGAGTTCATGACGGATCCGTCTTGGCTATGTTAAAGATAATACAACCGGATCTGTTCATAACGGATGCAGACGGTTGTATTATCAGTAACAGAAGTGTTTTTGCTGAACCCTGCCAGATCCAACAAAAACGGTAGTGTGAAAGTAGCCTTAGCATCACACTGTCCCCAATGGGGCTCACAATCTAAGCTCCCTATCAGTATGTCTTTGGAATGTGGGAGAACATACAAACTCCATGCAGATTCGAATCTATGCAGGCACCAGTGCTAACCACTGATCCACCGTGCTGCCTAATGGCGGTGCAGGCTAAGAAGACACGATACATAGATGACAGTCTTGTGACAGTGAACACTGCGTCTGTGCAGTGGTACAGCGAGACAGGAAAGACAGAGGCTGCTCGTGTGCCTGCAGATAAATGGGTTTTATCCTATAACCCAAACCCATTGCATAGTTTCAGTGCAGCTTACACTCTATAAAAGGAAACCCTAACACAAAGACTTATTACCTATACTACTGAGGAGGGGGTCAAGTGCCCCGAAACTCATCTAGCTTTACTTTTATCCTTGTGACCATCTCCCCTGAAAGCACAGGGTTAGCTCTCCATTTATATGGACCAACTATATAGTTGATGGCGACAACGTGGGACAAGCAATCTAACAGCCATTATTGCAGAACGGCACTACAGAGCGCAGCAGGTGCACCAATTGAACTTGCTGTCTATGAACTATATCAAGGGACTACTGAGCCCAGCGAGTGACAGATTGGATCAGCTGTGAAAGCAAAGGAGCCCCTGCGTGAGCACAAGCAGCCTCTGTCTTTTCAATCCTCACTACCAGATGCCGGAGACAAGAGCAGCCAGCGCTGAGCTGTGCTATGAAATAAACTAACAGTGAGTAACAAGACTTAGCCATGTATTGTGCAATACATATTCTACTTGGTTTTAATATGTTACCACTGGTTTAATTATTAAAGGGCATCTGTCAGTAGATTTGTACCTATGACACTGGCTGACCTGTTACATGTGCTCTTGGCAGCTGAAGACATCTGTGTTGGTCCCATGTTCATATGTGTCTGCATTGCTGAGAAATATGAAATTTTAATATATGCAAATGAGCCTCTAGGAGCAACGTGGGCTTTACCATTACACCTAGAGGCTCCACTCTCTCTGCAACTACTGCACCCTCTTCACTTTGAATAACAGGACCAGGCAGACATGATGGCTTTTACATTGCCTGGCCCTGTCAATCAAAGTGCAGAGGGTGCAGCAGTTGCAGACAGAGCTGACCCTCTAGGTGTAACGGTAACACCCCCATTGCTCCTAGAGGCTCATTTGCATATATTAAAAAATCATTTTCCTCAGCAATGCTGGCATATATGAACATGGGGCCAACACAGATGTCTTCAGCTGCCAAGTGCACATGTAACAGGTCAGCCAGTGTCATAGGTACAAATCTGCTGACAGATGCCCTTTAAACATTTATATATCCTTTTCACCTGGAGTGCCAACTTGCTATTATTATTTTAACCCGTGCGGCGGGCGTTATGGCCGGTAAGTCTCTGCTGTTTCTAACAGCAGAGACTTGCGGGTACTTACCGCCATCGGCGGTTCCCTCTTCAGCAGTTAGATGCCGTGATCACATGAGATCACGGCATCTAGTAGCGCAAAAACCTGGAAGCGTTCGCTTCCGGGTGGTGTACAGACGCCCCATGTGGTCAAATGGGGTGTCTGTACACGATCTGAAAGCTGTAAACCTCGCTGATGAGGTTTACAGCTTTCAAAGTGCAATTCTTATTTATATTAAATACTGATGTATCTATGCATGACACATCAAGAACAAACTTATATTTCCTTTTATATATAATTCTTATATGTGGCTGCCGGTTTTTTATCTTGAGATGTCCTATCTCCAAGTTTTCCCAATATCTATGGGGCACTGCTCATTAAGAAACTAATTGAGACTTCTCCACCCCCCCAATAAAGGGGCTATAAAAGACTAGCACTTATACTTACACTGCTAACCACTGAGGAAGGGGTGCTAACCCTGAAACGCGTATGGGATAGCAGTGTATTCACTTGGAGTTAAGAGGATACTTGAACATTATTATTATTATTCTCTGTATTTGCAACATTGAAACAGTATGAGGAATATCCACAGACGGCAACGTATCCACTACAACTGCAGCATCTAACAGCCCGAAGAATAGATAATAAGTAACAGTCTATCAGCGTACCACTTTTTTTTAAAAAAAAGGCGCACTTTTGTGGATCGCGCGCCAACAGAGCACGCTACAGACCCGCCGGCAGCACGGAATAGCCGAATAGGAGAAAGAATACAGACACAGCGGACGGAGACCACGGCTCTACAGTGAACACCAGAATCATAGAAAACTACAGTACACCGGGTGGTAAAGTATTACCTATAACTATCTATTTGTCTATTCAACGGTCTGTATACTTGAACCACTGAACCACCAATTTATTAACAGCTGTACTGTGGGCTACCAATACTAATGGACCATATATACAACTGATGAATATATTCATACCAACAGTATAACAATATTGTTAACCCTCTATATACCGGTACTCAAAACTACAAGTACTGCATCTAGTACTATATGAGATAAACCAAATAATCAGGATACTATTGTGACTACTGGACTATTTAGTATCATTTCTATTTTTTTTTTAATTTTTTATCGTTACATTTTGAATTATCATAGGACTTTACTATTTTTACCTTTTTATCTTTATCTTTTGTTATTTCCAGCGCTGGACTAATCCTATTTATTCCATTATTATATTATACTATATTTAATAAAGTACTATATATCAATATTTATATTACTGAACTTTATATTTCACCTTACTTTCTAATCCCATTTGAGTGTGCCTACTTACCTTATAATCTGATACACATACTCTACATACAACATTTGGGTGTGCTGATTAGTAGTGCACCTATCATTCATCCCACCAATTGGAGAGCCACTATCTCCTATATATACTCAATTCTTATTCTGGCCACTAGATAGCAGGCCAGGATAACAAATGAGCAAATTCGGGTTTTAATTCAATATTAAAAACCCCTGATTGCTCATAAAGAAAAAATAAAAAACACAATCTATTTGCTCATATTTGAGCTTTAAAATAATAAAACAAAATTTAAAAACAAATGTTAAAAAAATAAAAAAATATAAAAGTTTAAATCACCCCCCTTTCCGTATAATTAAAAAATAAATACCTAAATAACAATAAATATAGACATCATGGGTATCACCGTGACTGAAAACGCCCATACTTTTAAAATATAAAAAAAAATTCCAATACGGCAAATTGTGTGGCGGGAAAAAAGCGTCAAAATGGCGATTTGCTGTTTTTTGTCACTTTTTTTTCTAAAAAAAAAAATTAAATAAAAAGTGATCAAAAAGTCATACACACCCCGGAATGGTATCAATAAAAAGTTCAGATCGCCCCGCAAAAAAATGAGCCCCCATACAGCTCCGTACACATAAATACCAAAAAGTTATAGGGGTCAAGATTAGAGATGAGCGAACGTACTCGAAACGAGCACTGTACCGCTCGGCTCCCCTGCGCTCGCATGGGGGCAGGCAGCCGCTTCCGTCCTCCTGAAGAAAAAACTATACATATTAGCAGAGGCGTAGCTAGAGGTTCAGCACAGGGGGGGCGAAACATACTTGAGTGGGCCCCCCACTTAGTAGCTTCCCAAACGCACGTTTCCAACTTCACAGGCACATACTACTAGTTGTGGTTATAATATTGTATTAGACAGATGACTGTATAAACTGCTAGATCATCTATGCTGCTAAGTACAGTACAATAGACTTTCTACATACCCTAGTGTAAATACTCTACCATATAATGCAGTAAAATATAGGATTAATAGGAGTAAAAAACAAGGGGACTCCTATGTTAAAGGAAACCTGTCCCCAGTTTTTACATCACTAAACTAACAGTCCCCTGCCCCCATCAGACCTCAGATCAGCATATTGTGCCCCATCAGACCTCAGATCAGCGTATTGTGCCCCCATCAGACCTCAGATCAGCGTATTGTGCCCCATCAGACCTCAGATCAGCGTATTGTGCCCCCATCAGACCTCAGATCAGCCTACTGTGCCCCAGACCTCAGATCAGCCTACTGTGCCCCCATCAGACCTCAGATCAGCCTACTGTGCCCCCATCAGACCTCAGATCAGCCTACTGTGCCCCCATCAGACCTCAGATCAGCGTATTGTGCCCCATCAGACCTCAGATCAGCGTACTGTGCCCCATCAGACCTCACATCAGCCTACTGTGCCCCCATCAGACCTCACATCAGCCTACTGTGCCCCCATCAGACCTCAGATCAGCGTATTGTGCCCAATAAGACCCCAGATCAGCATATTGTGCCCCCATCAGACCTCACATCAGCCTACTGTGCCCCATCAGACCTCAGATCAGCGTATTGTACCCCATCAGACCTCAGATCAGCGTATTGTGCCCCATCAGACCTCAGATCAGCGTATTGTGCCCCATCAGACCTCAGATCAGCGTATTGTGCCCCATCAGACCTCAGATCAGCGTATTGTGCCCCATCAGACCTCAGATCAGCGTATTGTACCCCCATCAGACCTCAGATCAGCCTACTGTGCCCCCATCAGACCTCAGATCAGCGTATTGTGCCCCATCAGACCTCAGATCAGCGTACTGTGCCCCATCAGACCTCACATCAGCCTACTGTGCCCCCATCAGACCTCACATCAGCCTACTGTGCCCCCATCAGACCTCAGATCAGCGTATTGTGCCCAATAAGACCCCAGATCAGCATATTGTGCCCCCATCAGACCTCACATCAGCCTACTGTGCCCCATCAGACCTCAGATCAGCGTATTGTACCCATCAGACCTCAGATCAGCGTATTGTGCCCCATCAGACCTCAGATCAGCGTATTGTGCCCCATCAGACCTCAGATCAGCGTATTGTGCCCCATCAGACCTCAGATCAGCGTATTGTGCCCCATCAGACCTCAGATCAGCGTATTGTACCCCCATCAGACCTCAGATCAGCAGAATGTGCCCCCATTAGTCCTCACATCAGCTTACTGTGCCCCCATCAGACCTCAGATCAGCGTATTGTGCCCCCATCAGACCTCAGATCAGCAGAATGTGCCCCCATCAGACCTCACATCAGCCTACTGTGCCCCATCAGACCTCAGATCAGCCTACTGTGCCCCATCAGACCTCAGATCAGCGTATTGTGCCCCATCAGACCTCAGATCAGCGTATTGTGCCCCCATCAGACCTCAGATCAGCAGAATGTGCCCCATCAGACCTCAGATCAGCAGAATGTGCCCCCATCAGACCTCAGATCAGCGTATTGTGCCCCATCAGACCTCAGATCAGCGTATTGTGCCCCATCAGACCTCAGATCAGTGTATTGTGCCCCCATCAGACCTCAGATCAGAGTATTGTGCCCCCATCAGACCTCAGATCAGCATATTGTGCCCCCATCAGATCTCAGATCAGCGTATTGTGCCCCATCAGACCTCAGATCAGCGTATTGTATCCCCATCAGACCTCAGATCAGCAGAATGTGCCCGCATCAGTCCTCACATCACCCTACGCTGCGTGCAGCGTCAGGTCATAGTGCGCGCCGGCCATGGAAGACAGTGGCACGCCGGACCGCAGGACAGGTAAGAAAGGTTTTTTATTTTAATTTTATGTGGCTGGGTGGGCTGATCTGAGGTCTGATAGTGATCACTAAATACAAGTGAGCGCTTCCATAATGGAAGCGCTTACTTGTATTCGCCTGATAGTCATCCTTGCTGGGCCCCCCCTGACTCACTGGGCCCGGAGCCGTCGCCCCCCCCTGCCCCCCCGGTAGCTACGCCTCTGACCTCATGTATAGTCCTGTATATTACACTGCACCCCATGTACAGTCCTGTGTATTACACTGCACCCCATGTATAGTCCTGTATATTACACTGCACTCCATGTACAGTCCTGTATATTATACTGCACTCCATGTACAGTCCTGTATATTACACTGTCCTCCATGTGTAGTCCTGTATATTACACTGTCCTCCATGTATAGTCCTGTATATTATACTTTCCTCCATGTGTAGTCCTGTATATTACACTGCACCCCATGTATAGTCCTGTATATTACACTGTCCTCAATGTATAGTCCTGTATATTATACTGCACCCCATGTATAGTCCTGTATATTACACTGCACCCCATGTATAGTCCTGTATATTACACTGTCCTCAATGTATAGTCCTATATATTACACTGCACCCCATGTATAGTCCTGTATATTACACTGCACCCCATGTATAGTCCTGTATATTAAACTGTCCTCAATGTATAGTCCTGTATATTATACTGCACCCCATGTATAGTCCTGTATATTACACTGCACCCCATGTATAGTCCTGTATATTACACTGCACCCCATGTATAGTCCTGTATATTACACTGCACCCCATGTATAGTCCTGTATATTACACTGCACCCCATGTATAGCCCTGTATATTACACTGTCCTCAATGTATAGTCTTGTATATTACACTGCACCCCATGTATAGTCCTGTATATTACACTGTCCTCCATGTATAGTCCTGTATATTACACTGTCCTCCATGTATAGTCCTGTATATTACACTGCACCCGATGTATAGACCTGTATATTATACTGCACCCCATGTATAGTCCTGTATATTACACTGTCCTCCATGTATAGTCCTGTATATTACACTGTCCTCCATGTATAGTCCTGTATATTACACTGCACCCGATGTATAGACCTGTATATTATACTGCACCCCATGTATAGTCCTGTATATTATACTGCACACCATGTATAGTCCTTTATATTATACTGCACCCCATGTATAGTCCTGTATATTGCACTGCACCCCATGTATAGACCTGTATATTATACTGCACCCCATGTATAGTCCTGTATATTATACTGCACCCCATGTATAGTCCTGTATATTATACTGCACCCCATGTATAGTCCTGTATATTAAACAATAATCACCTGTAAAGTATTGAAAATATCTTTAAAAAGTTTTTTTAATAATGTTACATTATAGATAAATATCTGTAAGCACTCCAATCATCTCACACGCAATGTATCACTCCTATCATCTCAGACATCAATATATTATTCCCATCATGTAACACACAATGCATCTCTCATCATCATTCATCGTATATAATTTATCACTCACAACTCACAATGTATCCTTCCCATCATCTCTATCTAATGCACAATATATTACTGTCATCATCTCACAATGTGTAACTCCCATCATCTCACACATGGGGTCAGATTAACAGTAAAACTGTCTTGTTGCCCCTAGTAACCAATCACGGCGCTGCTTTCATTTTTACAAAGCAATTTTACACTTGAAAGCTGAGAGGATGAGAGATTTAGATGGAAATGGGGCAAATGTGGTGAAATGGGAAAAAAGAAAAACTGTCTTTGTTGCTCATAGCGACCAATCACAGCGCAGCTTTTATTTTCCAAGAGCAGAATACAAAATTAAAGCTGCGCTGTGATTGGCTAAAAGTTATACGTGATAAATCTGTCCTATAATTCCCCCTCTGGTGTCATATATCCCACTACTCCAAAATGTACATGAAGAGAATGAAGAGGCACGAAGAATGTGTCAGGCAAGAACATGTACGTAAATGCTGTGATATTAAAAAAAATTGTCCCAAGGGGAAAGTGTGAGCATGTTACATTCAATATGGCTGCTCTCATGCTAAGGCCCTTCTTGTGATGTCATCATTAGAATGGCACAGTCACCCTTGACCCCCCCCCCTTGCTATGTCTCTGGCATGACCCCTATACTTGTGATGTCATAATGGGGGGCATGACTCATTTTCTTGGAGTGTCATAATGGGGGGCACAACTCACTTATGACATAATAATGAGGGGGTGTGGTCTAACCCTATAAATAAGGGTCGCGCCCTGACATCAGTGTCAGTTTCTCTAGCTGGCTGTCATCATGGGGAAGTCTAGGAAGAGGAGGAGATTGGTGCCCAAGACAGTTCCTATGGTGAACACGGTAGAGAGTATGGATGTTGGCCCACGCCAATATTCGGATGATGTTGAGATGATGTCTGTTCATAGTGATCCTGACGACCAGATGGATGTTGGCCCCCGCCAATATCCTGATGATGTCGAGATGAAGGACCTTCTGGGGGCCACCACTAACATCAGGGCCTCTCACCCCCGGAAGAGAAAGCGGCCATCTTGTACCATCTGCCGCCGGCTATGACACCTGCCGCTAGGCCCTTAAAATAACATCTGCCCCTAGACCATCTGAATACCATCTGCTGCTTGGTTCCCATTTACCATCTGCCGCCCGGGGCCTTTTACCATCTGCGGCTTGGGGCCATTTACCATCTGCAGCTTAGGGCCCATTTACCATCTACCCCTTGGGGCCCATTTACCATCTACAGATGGTTTTTACCATCCAAACCATCTGAAATTCCCATGAAGATGAGCAGACCACCACCAGCTTTGGTAAGTTTGTCCGCTTCCCTCTGTCTTTTCCTTGTGTTTTTGTAAACTGTTTTTCTTATTTGGATATTTTCTCTTCTATAGAGATCTGACTACAAAATGACATGAGGAAACTCTCGTGACACTATCCTGTCCCTGAAAATCTTCCAGAAGTGCAACCCCCAACCTCCTCTCTACAAGTTAGCGGACCTGAATCCAGCCATTCCTGAAGACGGAGCCACCTCCAACCTTAACGAGCCACAGACGCAAAAAATGCACTGAAAACCTAAAATGTTTTTAATAAATAGTTTTTTTTTTTAAAGAAAAAAATGTGTTGTGTTTCTCCTTATTATCAAATTGCACAAATTGTATTTAGCCCCTAATGTCTATGAGTATCATAAGGGTGTATATTCAGAGCCGGAGCCTGAAGGGGTGAGTTACCAATTTTCAATTTTAAGTTTGTGACTTTTAGTTTGCCAGTAAATTAGAACTCTAATTTAGTTTTTGAAGTCTCAAAATAAATTACCCCCTTCCCCCCAGGTAATACTTCATCCACTAGTGATATCTCCCTTAACAGTATCTTTATAAAGTGCGTGCCCATTACATCCAAGATGGCCGCTCTCATGCTAAGGGACCGTTTGTGATGTCATCATTAGAATCCTGGAATGATCACACTTTTTGTGATGTCACCATTAGAATCCTGACACGATAACTCTTCTTGTTTCCTTGGAAACACTATTTGTGAAGTTATCAGCTAGAGAGTCTGAGTGTGTCATAGAGAGAGTGGCATGACTCAGGGGCAGAGATAGGGGTTCAGCATCCGTCACCTGAGTGGGCCCCAATCCAGATAATGCCACACCATGATCACTAGTAATACAGCTAAATAATAACTGAATATTACCACCATACTGTTACTAAACAAACCACTGTATGAAGACCAGTATTACCCCCCATAAATTAATAACATAGTAACATAGTTTGTAAGGCTGAAAAATGACATATGTCCATCTAGTTCAGCCTGTCATGCCCACAGTGTGCCCTGTCACAGTAGAAATGCCCTCATATGCCCCCTTCACAGTAGTTATGCCCACATGTTCCCCATCACAGTAGTTGTGCACACATTGTTTCCCCTCAGATCAGTTATGCCCACATTGTGACCCCTCACAGTAACTATGTCCACATTGTCCTCCTTCAGAGCAGTTTTGCCCACATTGTGACCCTCAGAGTAGTTATGCTCATATTGTGCTCCTCACAGTAGTTATGCCCCAATTGTGCCCCTTCACAGTAACTATGCCCGCATTGTGCCGCTTAGAGCAGTTATACCCCAATTATGCTTCTCACAGTAGTTATGCCCACACTGTGCCCCCTCACAGTAACTATGCCCACATTGTGCCCCTCACAGTAGTTATGCCCACATTATTCCTTCATAGTAGTTATGCCCACATTGTGCCCCCTCACAGTAGTTATGCCCACACATGCCCTCTTCACAGCAATCATGCCCATATTGTGCTCCCTTCACTGTATTTATGTCCACATTGTGCCCCCTCACTGTAGTTACGCCCACATGCAGGGGCATACATAAAAATAATTGTACCAAATATTACAAAATACTCTGCCGCTGGCCCCTTCCTCTGCCTGCCTGGCCACTCCTTACCTGCCCCTACCAGTAAACTTTGTTGACTACTACAAGCTTACCCCTCCCTTTCCCTCACCCACCATCATGAACTACTGCAGTCTAATTATGTACCCTATGAACTGTGTCTACAATCGTATCAGCCCCCACCCCCCACCCATGAACTGCGCTGTGGCTCCAGTCTTATGGGCCTCACACAGCACCCCTATGCTACATGAATCCTGATGGACCCCATTATTGCGAATGGGATCTAGTGGGTGCCAGAGGTGATCCATTGATTCCGGTCTTCTGTCCCACTGTATTCTGGAACAGAATTCCGAAATCTGATCGCAAGTGTGCACCTAGCCTTAACCAATGAACTGTTCCCACTGGGACTACCTTTTATATAATGTGCCATACTTCCCCCATGAACTTCTGCCTGCTACTTATTATATAATGTGCCATAACCCCCCCCCATGAACTTCGGCCTGCTACTTATTATATAATGTGCCATATCCCACAGCTCCCCCATGAACTGCTACCTGAATCTGGTTCACCCCTTCACCCTCTCTGAATTACTGTTTGTGCCTCTGAGCTGGCTGTCACTGCGGTAGAGCACAGTCAGGGCCTGGGACAGATCTTCACAGCGCTGAACTGGTTACGCTGCTGGAGCAGGTCAAGTGAGGTCACAGTGTGACGCATGTTGAAAGAGGAACAGGGACGGGACAAGGTATTTTGGTGCCCTAAACAGATTAGGCAAATGACATTCCCTTTGTAGAATCAATTTAAAAAGTTACCTTACTTGCTAATAAAATACATTTTGAAACATTTTACAAGGTGCAGACACAGAATACTAAAGGATTTAATCCAGTCACAATTGATGTTTCTCTACTAGAGTCATTCACTTTTCCTTTTTCTTCTCTATTTGGTCCTGACCGTCATGAAAACTTCTCCCAAGGACTGCAGAGTCTCAATGGCCAGTGATGTAGCTATAGGTGGTTATGAGGCAGTAGTAGCATCTGGACCTGTGGGAACAAAGACCCCTCTGCCATATAACAAGACACCAGTATTATAATAGTACCTTGAGGGTTCTATAATCCGTACCTCAGCTGCTGCAGAACCTCATAATACACACCTCAACTGCTGCAGAACCTCATAATATACACCTCAACTGCTGCAGAACCTCATAATACACACCTCAACTGCTGCAGAACCTCATAATATACACCTCAACTGCTGCAGAACCTCATAATACACACCACTGCTGCTGCAGAACCTCATAATACACACCTCAGCTGCTGCAGAACCTTATAATACACACCTCAACTGCTGCAGAACCTCATAATACACACCTCAACTTCTGCAGAACCTCATAATACACACCTCAACTGCTGAAGAACCTCATAATACACACCTCAGCTGCTGCAGACCATCATAATACACACCTCAACTTCTGCAGAACCTCATAATACACACCTCG
Organism: Rhinella marina; assembly: GCA_900303285.1. Lineage (NCBI taxonomy): Eukaryota > Metazoa > Chordata > Amphibia > Anura > Bufonidae > Rhinella > Rhinella marina. The sequence goes on along the minus strand of ONZH01023083.1, from coordinate 1,952 downwards.
GCTGCTGCAGAACCTCATATAATACACACCTCGGCTGCTGCAAGACCTCATAATACACACCTCATAATACACACCTCTGCTGCTGCAGAACCTCATAATACACACATCAACTGCTGCAGAACCTCATAATACACACCTCAACTTCTGCAGAACTTCATATACACACTCGGCTGCTGCAGAACCTTATAATACACACCTCAACTGCTGCAGAACCTCATAATACACACCTCAACTGCTGAAGAACTCATAATACACACCTCGGCTGCTGCAACCATCATAATACACACCTCAAACTTGCTGCAGAACCTCATAATACACACCTCGGCTGCTGCAGAACCTCATAATACACACCTCAACTGCTGCAGAACCTCATAATACACACCTCAACTGCTGCAGAAACCTCATAATACACACCTCAAAACTGCTGCAGAACCTCATAATACCACACCTCAGCTGCTGCAGAACCTCATAATACACACCTCAGCTGCTGCAGAATCTCATAATATACACACCTCAACTGCTCTGCAGAACCTCATAATACACACCTCAACTGCTGCAGAACCTCATAATACACACCTCAGCTGCTGCAGAACCTCATAATACACACCTCAACTGCTGCAGAACCTCATCATAATACACACCTCAACTGCTGCTGCAGAACCTCATAATACACACCTCAGCTGCTGCAGAACCTCATAATATACACACCTCAACTGCTGCAGAACCTCATAATATACACCTCAACTGCTGCAGAACCTCATAATACACACCTCAACTGCTGCACAACCTCATAATATACACCTCAACTGCTGCAGAACCTCATAATACACACCTCAACTTCTGCAGAACCTCATAATACACACCTCAGCTGCTGCAGAACCTCATAATACACACCTCAGCTACTGCAGAACCTCATAATACACACCCCAGCTGCTGCAGAACCTCATAATACACACATCAACTGCTGCAGAACCTCATAATACACACCTCAACTGCTGCAAAACCTCATAATACACACCTCTGCTGCTGCAGAACCTCATAATACACACATCGACTGCTGCAGAACCTCATAATACACACCTCTGCTGCTGCAGAACCTCATAATACACACGTCAACTGCTGCAGAACCTCATAATACACACCTCAACTGCTGCAAAACCTCATAATACACACCTCAACTGCTGCAGAACCTCATAATACACACCTCGGCTGCTGCAGAACCTCATAATACACACCTCATAATACACACCTCTGCTGCTGCAGAACCTCATAATACACACATCAACTGCTGCAGAACCTCATAATACACACCTCAACTTCTGCAGAACTTCATAATACACACCTCAACTTCTGCAGAACCTCATAATACATACCTCAACTTCTGCAGAACTTCATAATACACACCTCAACTGCTGCAGAACCTCATAATACATACCTCAACTTCTGCAGAACTTCATAATACACACCTCAACTTCTGCAGAACCTCATAATACACACCTCAACTGCTGCAGAACCTCATAATACATACCTCAACTTCTGCAGAACTTCATAATACACACCTCGGCTGCTGCAGAACCTCATAATACACACCTCAACTGCTGCAGAACCTCATAATACACACCTCAACTGCTGCAGAACCTCATAATACACACCTCAACTTCTGCAGAACCTCATAATACACACCTCAACTGCTGCAGAACCTCATAATACACACCTCAGCTGCTGCTGCAGAACCTCATAATACACACCTCAACTGCTGCAGCAACCTCATAATACACACCTCAACTGCTGCAGAACCTCATAATACACACCTCAGCTGCTGCTGCTGCTGCAGAACCTCATAATACACACCTCAACTGCTGCTGAACTGCTGCAGCAGAACCTCATAATACACACCTCAGCTGCTGCAGAACCTCATAATACACACCTCAACTGCTGCAGAACCTCATAAT
>ONZH01023082.1:0-36444 GCA_900303285.1 Rhinella marina | reverse complement strand
CAAATTTTGTGATTGCAGCTGCAGCGGTGCGGATTCCTTTAGCGGACATACATACACACATACACTCAGCTTTATATATTAGATAGCCTCTTACAGGTGCACCCCGTATATAGTGCCTCTTACATGTACCTCTTTATGTTCAACACCTCATATGTGCCCCCTTTATGTATAATGCCTCTTTTATGTATAATGCCTCTTATATGTGCCCCCTTTATGTATAATGCCTCTTATATGTGCTCCCTTTATCTATAGTTCCTCATATGTGCCCAATTTATATACAGTGTCTCATGTGTTCCCCCTTTAAGTATAGTGTACACACATTGTATTATAATACTCGGTAGAAGTACATGTACCTCTTTATGTTCAGCACCTCATATGTGCCCCCTTTATGTATAATGCCTCTTATATGTGCCTCTTTTATGTATAATGCCTCTTATATGTGCCCCCTTTATGTATAATGCCTCTTATATGTGCTTCCTTTATGTATAGTGCCTGTTAAATGTACCCCCTTTATGTATAGTGCCTCTTATATGTGCTCCTTTTATGTATAGTGCCTCATATGTGCCCAATTTATATACAGTGTCTCATGTGTTCCCCTTTTAAGTATAGTGTACACACATCTCTTAATATTATAAAAATGAGTTTCCGTCTGTCTGTCTGTCCTCTATGCACGATGAAACTACTGGTCCGATTTTCACCAAATTCGGCACACAGGTACATCAGGTGTCCGGGAAGGTTTTAGACCAGATCTCAGCTCTCTAGGACATACCGTTTCCAAGATATTCCCAAAATATGACCTGAATTTGCCAAAATTAGCCTGGAAACTTTGCTTTCAAACCTCAACTGCCATTCTCTGCACAGAGACACACAGGGAGGGCAGGTTTCCATAACAACACAGCCAAGTAATAAGCAGCCAGCTGAGGAGCTCAGGAAACAACACAGCCATTTGTATTCACTGCTTTAAAGGGGCAGAGCGCTGTGGATGACACTGTTAAAGGGGTAATAAAAGATGTTTTCTTCCACTGCTACCCATTGCGTGTCCTCATAAATTACCATGGTATCGACCTGTAATTCAGGCCACCCTCAAAAGAAGGACTTAAAAGCAACCCCCCAAGGTCCCACTAAACCACGCCCCCGGTCAGGTCAAGTCCCCTCCCACTCCGCAGCCAATGCATTGACTTTCTCTCTGCAACAACACACAGAAACATTAAAAATAGACTAATATTAGACTATGACCGTCCAGTAGTAATACAATATGTTTTCTTCCACTGCTACCCATTGCGTGTCCTCATAAATTACCATGGCATCGACATGTAATTCAGGCCACCCTCAAAAGAAGGACTTAAAACCCCCGCCCCAGGTCTCGCTAAGTCACGCCCCCAACCCGGTCAGGCCATTCCCACTCCGCAGCCAACGAGGATTGAAAAATTGAAGGTAAAAATTAACTTCTGTCAGCTGCAGGGGTGGGAGGGAGGATGACTTTCTCTCTGCAACGACACACACAAACATTAAATGAAATAGATTAAATATACCAGTGCGAAGCGATGTTTTCTTCCACTGCTACCCACTGTGTTTAATCATAAATTACCATGGCATTGACCTGTAATTCAAGCCACCCTGAAAAGAAGGACTTCCCCCAAGGTCCCGCTAAATCACGACCCCGACCCGGTTAGGTCATGCCCCCTCCACAGCCAATGGTGATTGAAAAAATGAAGGTAAAAATCAACTTCTGTGAGCTGCATTGACTTTCTCTCTGCAATGACACATACAAACATTAAATGAAATAGATGAAATTTACCCAGGCGAAGCCTGGTAAAAAGTTGGTGCTAGTTGTATAATACTCGGTAGAAGTTAGAATGGAGTGGGTAAAAAAAGGTGTAACATCACAGATCACATGTTGGAGATGGTCACGTAGTCAAGTTATGTAGTGGGTATATCTCTTAATATTATAAAAATGAGTTTCTGTCTGTCTGTCTGTCCGTCTGTCTGTCTGTTCTCTATGCGCGACCAAACTACTGGACCGATTTTCACCAAATTCGGCACACAGGTACATCTGGTGTCTGGTGTCTCTAGGACGTACAGTTCCCAAGATATTCCCAAAATATGATCTCCATTAGCCAATATTAGTCTGGGAGCATTTCACTTCAAATTCCAACTGCCATTTTCTCCAGATTCACACAGGTTTCCATAACAACCTAGCCAGGTAATTAGCAGCCAGCTGAGGAGCTCAGCCATTTCTATTCATTGCTTTAAAGGGGCAGAGCGCTGTGGATGACACTGTTAAAGGGGTATTCCGGTTACCATAAATATAACTTATGTTTTAGACTAATTTTAGACTAAGACCGTTCAGTAGTAATCAAAGATGTCTTCTACTACTGCTACCCATTGCGTGTCCTCATAAATTACCATGGCATCGACCTGTAATTAAAGCTGCCCCCTAAAGAAGGACTTAAACCCCCCGCCCCAGATCTCAATAAGCCACGCCCCTGACTTGGTCAGGTCACGCCCCCTCCCACTCCGCAGCCAATGGGTATTGAAAAAATGAAGGTAAATATCAACTTCTGTCAGCTGCATTGACTTTCTCTCTGCTACGACACATAGAAACATTAAATGAAATAAATGAAATAGACTAATTTTAGACTACGACTGTTCAGTAGTAATAAAAGATGTTTACTTCCACTGCTACCCATTGCGTGTCCTGATAAATTACCTTGGCATCAACCTGTAATTCAGGTAACCCTCAAAAGAAGGACTTAAAAGCAACCCCCCAAGGCCCCGCTAAGCCACACCCACGACCCGTTCAGGCCATGCCCCCTCCCACTCCACAGCCAACGAGGATTGAAAAAATTAAGCTAAAATTCAACTTCTGTCAGCTGCAGGGGTGGGTGGGAGGTTGACTTTTTTTCTGCAACAACAACCAGAAACAGTAAATGAAATAGATTAAATATACCCATGCAAAGCAATGTTTTCTTCCTCTGCTACCCATTGCGTGTCCTCATAAATTATTTGCCAAGAATCTCTAATTTACCAAACAAGCATAGCATTAGCTCCAGAACACTTCATATCTCTATGGCATTTTGTGCTTTATCTGGTTAGCAGTGTGCTGTTGCATTGTATGTATTTTCCTTTTCATTGCAATCAGCCATAGCAACTTGCACCTGCGCATTGGGATGTGCTGACTGAAAATCCCTCTTTTTTTCTTTGTAAGTTTGTACTGGAGGTGTGGCTACTCCATTTGGTCATGCACTCCTGACTAGCCCCGCCTGCTCCATAGGCTGATTTTAACTAGTGTAACTATAAAGCCGAGTGGACTCGGCATGCATGCTTGGTACCTGCATCCCTGTATTAGTGGAGGCCTTTGAAGCACTACAAATGGCAAAAGGCAGAAGGGACCCAGCATGCATGTGGAACCAAACACCTCCTGATTATATGGAAGCCAAGGTTGGCACATAACAGGTAGGAAATAGTGTTAGGTTCCCGTTCTACAGAGATCACCTGGACGATTTGGTGAACGGGCCCAGATAATTTTGTACAAAATATATTTGCCAAGAATCTCTAATTTACCAAACAAGCATAGCATTAGCTCCAGAATACTTCATATCTCTATGGCATTTTGTGCTTTATCTGGTTAGCAGTGTACTGTTGCATTGTATGTATTTTCCTTTTCATTACAATCAGCCATAGCAACGTGCACCTGCGCATTGGGATGTGCTGACTGAAAACCCCTCTTTTTTCCTCATAAATTACCATAGTATCAACCTTTAATTCAGGCCACCTTAAAAAGAAGGACTTAAAAGCAACCCCCTCCAAAGTCCTGCTAAACCACGCCCCCTACCCGGTCAGGTCATGCCCCCTCCCACTCCTCAGCCAATGGGGATTGAAAAAATGAACTACTGTCAGCTGCATTGACATTCTCTCTGCAACAACAACACAAACACTAAATGAAAAAGACAAAATATACCCAGGCGACGCCGGGTCCTTCTGCTAGTATAGTATATACAGCAGTGTACTGATATGTGAGGTATGAGGTATAAATTAAACCTTGTACCTCACATATCAGTACACTGCTGTATATTATATACATCTGTATACAGTGCATATATTATACCCCACATATCAGCACACTGCTGTATGTACTGTATATCTGTACACACTGCATCTACTATACCTCGTATCTCACAAATCAGTACACTTCTGTATCTAATATATAAAGCTGAGTTTATGTATGTGTGTGTCTATGTATGTCCGCTAAAGGAATCTGCACCGTTGCAGCTACAATCACAAAATTTGGCACACCGATACATCAGGTGTCCGAAAGGTTTTAGAACGGGTCTCAGCTCTCCAGGACATACCGTTCCTGAGATATTCCCAAAAAATGCATTAGCCAATAGAAGCCTGGTCACATGACCCTTATCAGCCAATAGAAGTTCACAAGCAGTTAGTCTCAACACACACCAGGCTTCCATAACAACCTAGCCAGTTCACTGCTGTAGGTCTGCTTTAAAGGGGCAGAGCGCTGTGGATGACACTGTTAAAGGGGTATTCCGGTTACCATAAATATAAGTTATGTTTTAGACTAACTCATCATCAATCATTACCTCATATAATGTAAATTTCACATATTTATCGTTCAGTAGTAATAAAAGATGTTTTCTTCCACTGCTACCCACTGTGTTTCGTCCTAAATTACTATGGCATCGACCAGTAATTCAGGTCACCCTTAAAAGAAAGACTTAAAAGCCCCACCCCCAGGTCCCACAAAGTCACGCCCCCGACTCAGTCAGGCCATGCCCCTTCCACGCCGCATCTGACCGGGATTGAAAAAATGAAGGTAAAAATCAACTTCTGTCAGCTGCAGGGGAAGGAGGGAGGGTGACTTTCTCCCTGCAGCTCATGCTCAGACTGCACAGTGCTGCTGTCTGAGAGAGCTGTTCAAAAGGACATCCCTGTGTCCATCCAGGCCCTGCGCATGACAGAGGACAGGGAGTCTGAAAGCCAAACTGTCCAGCCTCCCCTCAATGTGAAGCCATGCCACTGGTCCCCATGAAGCCACACCCCTATACACGAGGCCACGCCCCCTGGTTACATGAAGATACGGAGGAGAAGCTGTCTGAGCATGAGCTACTGAAAGGTTGGAAATCCCTATGTCTGTCCAGGCCTTCCGCCGGACGGTGGACAGGGAGTCTGAAAGCCAGACTGTCCAGCCTAAAACCGGACCTCTGGCCACCCTAGGGGCAGGCTGATGTTAGGGTGGCCAGATGTCCGGCTTTAGGCTGGACAGTCCGGTTTTCTGGCTCCCGGTCCTCCGACTGGCGCAGTGCCTGCACGGACGTAGGGATGTCCACCCTTTCAGTAGCTCACGCTTAGACAGCTTCTCCTCCGTGTCTTCACAGAGCCAGGGGGCGTGGCCGGTGAGGTCCGGCTTTCTGGGCTGAAGACAGTGGCCACCCTAGCTGCTGTGGAGGTCACAGTTAAAGGGGAGGGCGCTGTGGATGTTTCTGTTAAGGGGCGGGCACTGTAGAGGTCACTTTTAACGACACACACAAACATTAAATGAAAAAGATTAAATATACCCTGGCGAAGCCGGGTCCTTCAGCTAGTATACTATATATCTAAATACACTGCATCTATTATACCATATAATACATGTATTGTGTACATATATATAGTATAGTATATACAGCAGTGTACTGATACAGTATGTGAGGTATGATGTACAATAGATGCAGTGGGTACAGATATATCAGTTAACTGCTATATATACTATATATTTGTACACAGTACATCTATAATACCTTGTACCTGACGTATCATCACACTACTTTCAGCTGTAAAAACTACAAGAAGGGAAGAAGAAGGATTTCACATAACCCCTGGGAGAAAGTGGGGGAAGAGCTTACCCTGATTGGCTTACAGGCTGAAAAACAGCCTCATCAGTCAATCAGTGGGGCAACAGGAAGTGAGGTGCCCTTGCAGAAAGAGCAAAACATCATTCTGTGTTGAGCTGCTGAAGAGGGTGGATGGGTATATTCCGTGACTTACAAAAAAAATATTTTATACAGTAAACAGAGTCACAAACAAGGGTATATTATAGTGCTATTAGTGTCATTCTACAGTAGTGTTATTATTTTTCCTAAAAATCCATCCCTGCCTTGAACTCTCTTTGCAATTGTCACAGTGTGGCAAGGTGCATGCCATTGTAGACGCCTGGAGCAGACAGGGAAAGTATGTGTCTTTCACAACCCATGGGGCCAATATTTTTTGCGGCAGCGGTGAGGTCAGGTCCTTTTGACACTGCAACGTTTATGTTGGCCTGGCCTCCTTCACCAGGCACTTATCCGCCTCCATGGACACCCCCCCATCCTCAACAGCAGCAGGGTGGAGCATCACTCCCACTCCCCTTACCTCCTATCACATGTGTAAAATCAAGTGTTACCATGCAGTGTTACAGATGATCTGCCTGTGTGAGAATAGCCACACAGCTGATCACTGCCATTACACTGCTTGATCCGCACCATTCCAACTTGCTGGAAATCCACTTTGCACATGCTGGCTGTACGAGAAGCATAAAGCCATTAATGATTTTGTCATTCACCAAACCACATCAGCGGGGAGCATATATTGTTTTGAGGTCATCCAGTGGCAGATCATCATAGATCCCTCTCGCATGCTGAAGCCCTTCAAAGAAGTCCCAAAAATAGTCAGTTGAGACAACTGCAGCATGAGCGATATTATCATCTTGAAATTTAACAGATGCTCATGCTTATGTAACAGAGGACAAGAGAGGCAGAAGAACAGCTAATGATGTATCTTGCTGCCCATCCTATAGCTGTTGGGGACCAACAAGTCCCATGGAGGATAAGCAGTTGCCACTGGTGATGTAATTGTATGGTGTCATAGAACTGTCACAGTCATATAACTATGAGGTAATTGCTTAGCTATAAGTATGTGGCAAACTCACACTGCAGAGATAAGTAAACCAATTTTCAAATTCAGATTAGCCACAATCAACTTTTTTTTGTAGAATTTTACATGCTGGCCAAAAAAAATCATTCTTCCTTTTAAAAGGAAAAGAAAACTATAGATCTCACACCACAAGCTGTAACATAGCTATCCAAAGTCAATGCTCAGCATTTAAAACATAACTAGGATAAAGTCAAGCCTCATATGAACACAGCTTTTTCTAGGTGATTACCCTTTAACAGAGAAAAATAAATTGGCTTACCTAGCTGAGAGGGCTTTGTTGTGGTCTCGGAGTATTCTTTCTCCTTATGGAGGGTGCTTAGTGTATGTGTAAGGAGTGTTGTATAACACCAATTCTGCTCTTCTTTTCTGGGAAAAATATATACAAATTATCATGTCTTACCTCTGATGGCATTTGAGAAGCTTCGCTTTTTTATTTTTTATTTTTGGAAGAATAACTAATTTGAATATCTTTCCTAGAAACCTAAATATATGCAACTTTGCTTTCCTTTCAAAATGAAAAGAAAGCTAAGCCTCTTTGATGCCACCAGATTTAAGACATGCTAATTTGCATATATGTTTTCCTTGAAACCCAGAGGAATGTTTCCTGACCTACCATACTTATCAGACATAATAGGCGCTTTCCATAATGAGACAGAGTACCCCCTAGACCCTAGACCCGACAAAGGCTTCTTTGCTAGCTGGCTTAGTCATGCTTTAAGGCCCATTTAAAAGTCTGAATGTTGACTTTGGATAGCTACATTACACTTGGTGGTGTACTACACAATTTTAATTTACATTTGGAAGAAAAACAGGAATATTACACATTTACTATTTTCTCTCTTATGGAGGATATACTGTACTCAGCTAGTTTTGGAACTCTGATGCAAATGAATAGAGCACCACATCTATACCCAACCATCTGCTAAGTTCATTTCAGGGACTCCACAGGTTACGGGGCCCCCGTTTTCATGATTGGTGGGCATCCCAGCAGTAGAACCCTCACCAATCTAATATTATTCCCTATCCCATGTCTTTAATTCTGTTGTTTATATCTAGTTTTGCAAGAGAATAAAAATAGAGGAGGGTCGCCACATGTGCGGTATCTTTTAATCTGTGTACAAGAATGTATATATAAGCAAATGCGCTTACCGGAAAGTGTTGTGAACAGTCACAACCACTTAGAGGAGCATCCCTGGTTATTTTGGGGCAAACCAGTAAGCCAGAGGTGGTCTTCAGGGCTGCAGCCGAGGTCCTCAGGTTCCGCCGATATGGCAGGGTCCAGTTTAATGTAGATCAAGGGGAAAAAATTGTATTGGATCCTCTTGAGGCGCTGCCCAGGTTAGAGATACAAACTCAAGAATAGTTTCTGGTTCAAGCTCCTGTATTGTTTGTAGTCTAGAAACGCGTAGACTACAAACAATAAAGGAGCTTGAACCAGAAACTATTATTGAGTTTGTATCTCTAACCTGGGCAGCACCTCAAGAGGATCCAATACAATTTTTTCCCCTTATAGCTAGTTTTGCACCATATACCCTGACACTGGGATGAGTTATTTGCCCATGGGTATATTTATGTGTGCTGTATATGTCTATAAATGATAGTTAAAACATATTCCAAAAAGTAAACACATTTAAAATTCATGAAGTTAATTAATCATCAGATGTTAAATGCAGTAATAGTTGTTTTAGATAGGTTCACTCAACTATGTCCAGACCAATTAAATCCCTTAAAAGAAAATTAACATACGCACAATAGTTGAAGTTCAGTTTGATTATAAAAGTGACTTTAGGATCTAGATGTGTCTAGTGAGGGAAAAATATCCCATTGAAAATTAAAAAAAAAAAAAAAAAAAACACTAAGCATAAATGAAATCATTTATATGTATTTTTAGCTGAAATGATTAATTGCTGAAATCTAAATTCACTGAACCAAAAAAGGATTGTTCCTAGACTGTATTAATGGGAAGAAGCAATTTTGAAGGTTTGATAATGCAATATTAAAGATGCTGGCATATTAAAACGTATTTTAATGATTATTGCTTAAAATTTCTGCAATATTTCATTTATAATGTTTCTGAGTCTTCTGACATTTTTATCCTTTTCTTTAAAAGGGATACATTTGCCTGGCAAGTTTGTCTTTTATAGAAGACACAATTAAATTTATAATAACTAACAGAAAAAAAGTGTATAAGAAAGAAGTGTGCATTTCAACAGCTCTAGTATATATTTTAAGCTCTATATTTTAACACATTTAAGGTTCACTTACATGGTTTTGTTCCTGGCATTTTCTCAAGCTAAAAAAAAAAACTAAAAAAAACCCTCTGACCTGGCTTTTTATTGTGTTTGTTGATATGTTTTGCCCACATAGTGTGTCTTAGCACCTTTCACCCTCAAGAGCGAAAAAAACATCACTACTAAAAACATTTTTGTATGTTTGTCCCACGTTTAGTATTACCCATAGGCTTCCATGCTGTTTTTGCCTAAAAATATAAACCATAAATTAAAGATGAGCAAACCAGTCAGATTTCAAAACTTTGGTTTGTACCTGAATCAATTTGGCCTGGACCAAAGTTGATTCAATTGCTCCACTGAAAATTGGTACATAATGAAAGCTTGTTAATTCTTTTTGCTTATTTTTTATGATTTTTTTACCCCTCCAACATCCCCTCTCCCTAAGCTCTGGAACACAATGACAGCAATAGTAAAGAATGTCTGAGTTACATTTACATACATAGCTATAGGTAAACGCACATTTGAGGTCATTAACATACTTGGTGTTTAAAAAGACACGGTGCTGACACGTGTCGCTCATACTTTTTCACATTCCAATGCTTTCAAAAATTTTCCCTTATCGGGGGCAGATGATGCTGAAACACACACTGTTTTATGAGATCTAAGTGGCATGATGCAGGCAGGCAGCAGCATAAAGTAGCCGTACACAACATGATGGTAGGTAGAGAGACAGACAGAAAGAGTGGCAAGATGGAGCACCAGCAGCAAGGAGAGGTCTATTGATCTCATTCAGCATGCCTGGACTGTGAGAAAATTTCTATATTAATACACTAATCACGTACATATGCCGCCTCATGAAAGTTAACCCCCCTACACACACACAAAAATAGAAATTGAAATTTTAACCCCTTCCCGCCAAGCGCCGTACATGTACGGCGCAGCGGGAGGGGGCTTGCCATCCAGCGCCGTACTATTACGGCACGCTGATCGGGCGGGTGCAGGAGCTGCGCCCGCCCGATCAGCTGCGGGGGACCGGCTGTGCACAGTAGCCGGACCCCTGCTGCATACGCCCGCATCAGTGTTTTCACAGATGCGGGCGTATTAACCCTCGATGTGCCGCAGTCAGCGCAAACAGCGGCACATGCAATGCGGGCGGGAGGAAGGGGGGTCCATCGGGTCCCCGTGCTGCTGTGACGGGGACCCGATGGCATGGATAGCAGCCCGATGCCTTCCTTAGGCATCGTGGCTGCTATCCCTGCTTGCCTGTGTGATCCAGCCCCCTGGATCGCACAGGAAGCAGGCTGTAAGTGTATTACATTGAGTAATACACTTACAGCCAATGCATTACAATACAACAGTATTATAATGCATTGTTAAGGGGATCAGACCCCCAAAGGTTAAATAAAGTGGAAAAAAAGTGAAAAAAATAAAGTTTTGCAAAAAATAAAAGTAAAAAAAAAGTACACTTTTCCCAAAATAAAGTTTAAAAAAATTGTAAAAAAAAAGGGGAAAAAAGAAAAGTATACATATTAGGTATCGCCGCGTCTGTATCGACCGGCTCTATAAAAATATCACATCATCCACCCCGCCAGGTAAACGCAGTAAAAAACAAAACAAAAAAACAGTGCCAAAACAGCCATTTTTTGGTCACCTTCCCTTACAAAAACTGTAATAGCAGGTGATCAAAAAGGTGTATTTAACCCAAAATGGTACCAATCAAACCGTCATCTTGTCCCGCAAAAATGATACCCTACCTGAGAAAATCGCCCGAAAAATAAAAAAAATATGGCTCTCTGAAAATGGCAACACAAAAAAAAGATTTTATTCTGTTCAAAAATAAATCTAATGTGTAAAACTTTCCAAAAATAAAAAAGTTAGACATATTTGGTATCGCCACGTCCGTAACAACCTGCTCTATAAAACTATTACATTAGATGGCCCCCCAGGTGAATGCTGCAAAAAATAAAAATAAAAACTATGCCAAAACAACCATTTTTTCCCTCTTGGCTCACAAAAAGTGAAATAGCAGGCGATCAAACAGGCTTATTTAACCCAAAATGGTATCAATCAAATCGTCATCTTGTCCCGCAAAAATTATACCCTACCTGAGACAATCGCCCAAAAAATAAAAAAAATATGGGTCTCTGAAAATGGCAACACAAAAAAAAGATTTTATTCTGTTCAAAAATAAATCTAATGTGTAAAACTTTCCAAAAATAAAAAAGTTAGACATATTTGGTATCGCCACGTCCGTAACAACCTGCTCTATAAAACTATTACATGAGATGGCCCCCCAGGTGAATGCTGCAAAAATTTTTTAAAAAAAACTATGCCAAAACAACCATTTTTTTCCCTCTTGCCTCACAAAAAGTGCAATAGCAGGCGATCAAACAGGCGTGTTTAACCCAAAATGGTACCAATCAAACCGTCATCTTGTCCCGCAAAAATGATACTCTACCTGAGACAATCGCCCGAAAAATAAAAAAAATATGGCTCTCTGAAAATAACAACACAAAAAAAAGATTTGATTCTGTTCAAAAATGCATCTAATGTGTAAAACTTTCCAAAAATAAAAATGTTAGACATATTGGGTATTGCCGCGTCCGTAACAACCTGCTCTATAAAAATATCACATGATTTGCCCTCTCTGGTGAATGCTGTAAAGTGTAATACCAAGCGATCAAAAAGTGCCAACTCGCGTTCCTAGTTACGCACACTCTGATTTCAGTGCATGCGCATGCGTCCCTTTAAACTGGCTTTGCTGTTTTCACTGGCATCCACCCTGTTTTTACCAGGTGTTCTGTGATTGGGGTTAATCTTACTGACAGGTTCCCAGCCCCTATCAGGGTTTGGGCGGGAGTCCCGTCTGTATTTAGGTTCCTTCCTGCTGCACCTCATTGCCAGTGCTTGTTTGGTCTTCCAGCAGTCACCAGCCTTCCTTGAGCTCCTGTTGTTGGTATCCTATCGCAGCTGTGCTCCTGGATCTCGCTTTGTTCTCTGTGTTTATGCTATTTTGTCTCTCTGTGCTTTACCCCAGCTAGCTTCTTGGACATTCTTGTGGATTACGTTTTTGACTTGATACTTCTCTCTTGTTATCGACCTCGGACCGTCTGACCCTCCTCTGTGTTTCTCGTGTTTGTCTGTCAGTCTGTCCTCCATCCCCGCCTCCCTAGCTAGGCAAGGGACTGTCGTCCAGTTGTCCCCCTAGGACCTTTAGCCTAGAGTGAGGCAAGTAGGCAGGGACAGGGGTTGCGGGTCGAGCTAAGGGACCGCCACTCTCCCCGGACCCCAGACCTCCCCTGACAGAAGCACTGGCCAATAAGAAGTCTACACCTGTTATCCGCCCTGCTACTTTCTTAGCCCCAATGGATTCAGTAGCATCCTTGGCGGCCCAGGTGCAGACCTTGACCAAGGTTGTTTCGGCCTTGACGGACCAGGTTCGTCGACACGATCAGGCGCTGGCCTCCATCCAGGTTCCCCCTCCTGACCAACCACCCCCATCTCCTGTACTTGTACGCTCAGAGCCCCGTGTGTCTATGCCCGATTTTTTTTCTCAGGGGATAGATCGCAGTTCTTCTCGTTCTGAGAGGGCTGCAAATTGTACTTTGACCTGTGCCCCTTCACATCCGGATCCAAATTCCAGAGGGTGGGTCTGGTCATTTCTAGACTCCGAGGTGAGCCCCAAAAATGGGCCTTCTCTTTATCCCCTGAATCATCAGCAAGGCAGTCAGTTGACCAGTTTTTTGCAGCCCTGGGTTTGATTTATGATGAGCCGGACAGAACTGCTCAAGCTGTGACTAAACTCCTGACTCTCAGACAGGGTAGGCGACCGGCCGAGGACTTCTGTACCCAATTTCGCCAGTATTGTACGGACTCTAGGTGGAATGATCATGCTCTCAAGGATCATTTCCTAGCTGGTCTATCTGACTCCTTAAAGGACCTTCTCCTGGGACAGCCAGAGCCACAAACCTTGGAACAGGCTATGGCTCTTGCTGTCCGGGCAGACCGGCGCCTTAGGGCGCGACGTTCTGACAGATCATCTCCTCTTCCTCTGTCTTTGTCCCCACCTCCGTCTTCCTCCTCTCAATTTGTTTCTACAGTTTCTTTTCCAGTGGAATCCATGGAGCTTGGGGTCATGACCCCCGAACAGCATAGAGAGCATCGCTTCAGAAACCGCCTGTGTTTTTTCTGTGGAGATAAGGGTCATCAAATTGCCAACTGTTCCAAGAGGTCACGGTCGGGAAACTCTCGCTCCTAGGATACTTACGGGAGGGTACCCTAGGAGCACAGGTACTCCCAATTTCTAATAAAAGAGTTCTCCTGCCCTTTAAACTTCAGTTAGGTCCTCGGATCTATGAAGGTAAAGCCTTCGTGGATTCGGGGTCAGCAGCTAATTTTATTAATGCTTCAGTGGTGTCAAATTTGTCTGAAGCTTTGGTACCCCTGTCTCCCAGTATTTATGTTTCTAGTGTGGATTCTACCCCTTTATTGGCAGGGGAAGTCAAATTCCAGACTCCCTTGTTAAGATTGTCAGTGGGGTCCATCCACTCTGAAGAAATAAGTTTTCTAGTCATGAAAGACTTATCGGTAGATTTAATTTTGGGGTTTCTCTGGTTGGAGCTTCATAATCCAGTGATTGACTGGTGCACGGCTGATCTGGTCAAGTGGGGTCTGCAGTGCACCAGTCATCTTGCCCCTCTGTGTATAAATTCCTCCCTGTCTCTTGTTCAGTCCCTTCCTGAGTATATTGCTGATTTTATTGATGTTTTTTCTAAAACTCTGGCAGAGACCCTTCCCCCACACCGGGAAGGGGACTATAAAATTGACCTTGTCCCTGGAGCCAAACTCCCTAAGGGAAGAATTTACAATTTAACTCTGCCTGAGAGGGAGTCTTTGAAGGAATACATCCAGCACAGTTTAGCCATTGGACACATCCGTCCTTCTGAATCTCCTACTGGGGCAGGATTCTTCTTTGTTGAGAAGAAGGACGGGGGTCTCCGTCCCTGTATAGATTACAGAAACCTCAACCAAATTACTGTCAAAAATCAGTATCCTTTGCCATTAATTCCAGACCTCCTGAATCAAATCTCTGGTTCCTCCTGGTACTCTAAATTTGACCTCCGTGGGGCATATAACCTAATTCGGATTAGACATGGGGATGAGTGGAAAACGGCCTTTAACACCCTGTTGGGGCATTTTGAGTACCTTGTCATGCCATTCGGTCTCTGTAATGCCCCCACGGTCTTCCAGGGTTTCATGAACACCATATTTCAGGACATTATGGGTCAATATGTCATTGTTTATTTAGATGATATTCTGGTGTATTCCCCTGACTGGGAATCTCACGTTCGTCATGTGCGAACTGTTCTACAAAGGCTTAGGGACAATAAACTGTTTGCTAAGTTAGAAAAATGTCTGTTTGCCGTTCAAAAGGTTTCATTTCTGGGGTATATTCTAACTCCTCAGGACATCCAGATGGATCCTGTCAAGGTCTCGGCAATTTCTGAGTGGGCCCGGCCCACTAGTCTCAAGTCACTCCAATGCTTTCTGGGCTTCGCTAATTATTATCGCAAGTTCATTCACAACTTCTCCATGATTGCGAAACCCCTGACTGATCTCACTAAGAAGGGAGCGAATGTTGTGACTTGGGACCCATCGGCTGAAGAAGCCTTTAAGATATTGAAGTCTGCCTTCATGAAGGCCCCTGGTTTTAGTTCAGCCTGACCTTCAAAAACCATTTGTTGTAGAGGTGGATGCTTCTAAACATGGTGTGGGTGCAGTTGTGTCGCAGGGTCCTTCCACCTTTACAAATTTAAGGCCTTGTGCTTAAATTTAAGAAATTTAATAGTGAGAAAAATTATGATATTGGAAACAGAGAGCTGTTAGCTATCAAGTTGGCACTCGAAGAATGGAGACATTACCTTGAGGGGGCCAAAGAACAATTCATAGTTTTAACTGACCATAAGAATCTTGTTTATTTGGCTAATGCTAAACGCTTGAATGCTTGCCAGGCCCGATGGGCCCTGTTTTTTTCTCGTTTTAACTTTCTTGTCACTTATTGTCCAGGTTCCAAGAACATCAAAGCGGACACTCTCTCTCGCAGTTTTGGGCTCGCTGATTTCTTGGAATCTGAGCCTGAAACGATCTTGTCCCCGGGTGTGGTACTTGCTGCGGTCTCTTCCAACCTAGCTTCCCAAATTCTTGCCAGTCAGTCCTCGGCACCGAAAGACCTTCCGGAAGGCAAATTATTTGTTCCCTTACATTTACGTCTTAAAGTGTTGGAAGAGGCCCACAGTACATCCCTGGCTGGTCATCCCGGTATCAGAGGTACTAAAGAACTATTGTCCCGTAATTATTGGTGGCCCCGTTGGGCTAAGGATGTATTTTCTTTTGTGTCAGCCTGTCACGTTTGTGCCCGGGGAAAATGTCCTCGATTACCGCCTGAGGGCCCGTTGTGTCCGTTACCTATACCTACTAAACCATGGACCCACATTTCCATGGATTTCATTACGGATCTGCCGGTTTCTCAGGGCTATACGGTAGTATGGGTGGTCGTTGACAGATTCTCTAAGATGTCTCATTTTGTTCCCCTTAAAAAACTCCCAAATGCTAAGACCTTGTCTTCTCTGTTTATCGATCATGTGGTTCGGCTTCATGGGATTCCTGAGAACATTGTGTCTGATCGCGGTGTTCAATTTGTTGCCAAATTTTGGAGGGAGTTTTGTCATAAATTAAATATATCGTTGTCATTTTCTTCTGGTTTTCATCCTGAGACAAACGGGCAGACTGAGAGGTTAAATCAGGAGTTAATTCAGTATCTCCGCCTGTTTGTCTCAGATCAACAGCATCTCTGGTCTGAATTTCTGTCCTTGGCGGAATTCTCCATTAACAACCATGTCAATTCCTCTACCAAATGTTCTCCGTTCTTTTGTAATTTTGGCTTCCATCCTCGGTTTCGTCTTTCTGTTTCTGGTTCCTCCACTATTCCCCAGGCTGATTTCACTCATAATTCACTGTGCACAGTGTGGGACGAGATTCAGAAGAATCTCCAGGCATCCCAGAATTCGATGGTTCGTGCTGTAAACCGTAAAAGGGTGTTATCTCCTTCCTATATGGTGGGAGACAAGGTTTGGTTGTCTACCAAAAATCTCAAGTTGAAGGTTCCTTCGTGTAAATTGGTCCCGCGCTTTATTGGGCCTTTTGAGGTGATTTCTGTAATAAATCCTGTGTCATATAGGTTAGCATTGCTGGACTCCCTTAAGGTACATAATGTTTTTCATAAGTCTCTGTTGAAAAAGTGTTTGCCTCTGCTTATTCCATCCAAGGACCCTCCCTTGCCTTGCTTGGTCCAAGGGGAGCCTGAATTTGAGGTGCATAAGATCTTGGACTCTAGGCGAGTGAGGGGGTCTATACAATACCTAGTGGATTGGAAGGGTTATGGTCCGGAGGAGCGTACGTGGGTGCCGTCCCACCGTGTTCATGCTCCTCGACTGGTCCTCCTCTTTCATAGGTCGTTTCCATCTAAACCGTCTCCTAACTCTAGGGGCCCGGTGGCCCCCTTGGGGGGACCGCCACTCTCCCCGGACCCCAGACCTCCCCTGACAAAAAGTCTTATGTACCCCAAAATGGTACCAATGAAAACATCAGCTCATCCTGCAAAAAATGAGCCCCCACATAAGACAATAACTCAAAAAAATCAGTGGCTCCCGCAAACCATTCCATCAAAATCTGTGTTGTAAAATCCATATGGCACTCCTTCTATTTTGAGTCCTGCCATGTGCCCCACACCAGTTTACCACCACATATGGGGTGTTGCCGTATTCAGGGGAAAATGGGTAACAAATTATGGGGTGCTTTTCTCCTGTTACCCCTTATGAAAATAAAAAAATTTGGGGCTAAAGCAACATTTTATTGGAAGAAATTAAATTTTTCATTTTCACAGCCAAGTGTTTCCAAATTCCGTAAAACACTTAGGGGGTCAAAGTGGCCAGTACCCCCCTTAATATATTCGTTGAAGGGTGTAGTTTCCAAAATGGGGTCACTTTTTGAGGGTTTCCACTCTAGGGGTACGTCAGGGTCTCTCAATTACAAAATGGTGCCTAAAAACTATTCTAGCAAAATCTGCCTCCAAAATCCATATGGCGCTCCTTTACTTCTAACCACTGCCACAAACCCATAGAGACGTTTACCACCACATATGGGGTATTTCTGTAAACTGCAGAATCAGAGCAATGTATATTGAGGTTTAGTTTGCTGTTAACCCTTACTGTGTTGCAAGAAAAAAATTATTAACATGAATAATCTACCATTTTCCATTTTCCTTTAATTCTTGTGGAACACCTCAAGGGTTAACAAAGTTTGTAACAGCAGTTTTTTATAATGTGAGGGGTGTAGTTTCTAAAATGGGGTCATTTATGGGCGGGTTTCATTATGTAAGCCCCTCAAAATCACTTTATATCTGAATTGGTGCTTAAAAAAATGGTTTTGGAAAATTTGGTGAAAATTTGAAAAATGGCTTCTAAACTTCTAAGCCCTCTAACGTCCTAAAAAAGTAAAATGACATTTATAAAATGATGCCAACATAAAGTAGACATGGGGAATGTAAAATAATAACTATTTTTGGAGGTATTACTATGTATTTGGAAAGTAGAGAAATTGAAATTTGGAAATTTTTCCAATTTTTTTGTAAATTTGGTATTTTTTTATAAATAAAAATGAAATATTTTGCCAAAAATTTACTACTGTCGTGAAGCACAATATGTGACGAGAAAACAATCTCAGAATGGCCTGGATAAGTAAAAGCGTTCCAAAGTTATTACCACATACCACAAGTGACACATGTCAGATTTGCAAAAAATGGCCTGGGCAGGAAGGTGAAAACAGGCCCGAGGTTAACTGTGCGTAAAGAGCGTAAAGTGAGTACACAGAAACTGACCCTCAGACATTAATGACATGATGCAGGCCATAGCATTGCCTTGACTGTGAGAAAATGTTGGTATTGACATAGTAATCACATACATTTATGATGCACCTTAAAGGAGTTTTCAGGAATTTGATGACCTCCTTCATCCTCAGCACTCCTGCTGATCAACTGGTTGAAGGGAAGTCCACACTCCGTGCATCTTAATGAAACTGTGTGAAAAGTAAATACATGGAAATTGACCCTCAGGCATTAGTGGCATGAAACTGGCCCCAGCATTGCCCAGACTGTGAGAAAATGTCGGTATTGAAGCAGTAATCATTTACATTTATGCTGCGCCTTAAAGAAATTTAACCTACCTCACCCACCCCAAAAATGTATTTATTTGTTTACAGTATTTTTGATCTGTATGCAACATACAGAATTGTAAAATTTCAACCGTGTGGAAACTATTGAGAGGCATTAGTAGCCTGATGCAGGCTGCCGCAGCAGCCATGCAGTGCATGACAATAGGGAGACAGACAGCACAATGGCAAGATGGGGTACTGCCAGCAAGGCGAGGTGGTTGAGGTCTATACATCAGAATCAGTAGGAGGAGTGTGAAAATTCCTGAATCCAGGCTTGGTTCTTTGACAAACGTGATATTTTGGACACTGGCAGAGGACAATTTGGTCCGTTTGGTCCAGGTTCAGGGCAGCCACAATGTTGTGTCCATTGTCGCTGACCACATTGCTCAATTGAAGTCAGCAGGGTGATAGCCAGCAGGATTTTTGCTGCTTAATGTAGTTGAGCAACTGCTCACCAGTGTCGCTACTCACTCCCAGGCCAATCAGCTCCAACACGGTGTGGCAAGGCTTGATATGACACATGTGATAGGAAGGAGAGGTAGTGCGAGCGACCCTGTGTCCAGCTGCTGCTGGGGACGGGAACATGTCCATGGAAGATAAATAGGCAGATAAGTTCCTGGTGTGGAAGCCAAGCACTGCCGGATTGCTGGGTGCGTAGAGTTGTTTCCTTTGCCACGCATTCCATTATTTAAGGCTGACAATGAAGCGGAGAACGAAAGTCTGAGTGGGAGAAGCGGAAAGGAATGATGACAATGTGAAAGACATCTACTGGAATGGGGTGATGCTGCTTCATATGGTTTAATAGAGTTGTGGTGCCTATATTTATGTTTGCACAGCTTGCATAAGGCAATGCTTTTGTCTTTCGCAGTGTGGAGAAAAACTGCCAGAGGGGATCGCCATCACCAGATCCTGGAGCAGATGTTGCCCTTGCTATTCTTTGGGAGGTATGTGGCCTCTGCTCTTTATTGCTGCTGCCATCACCCTCCTCCTCTGATGTTGTCTCCTTCTCAGCACCCTGATCCGGCTTCCAGGTCCTCTCCACCTCACCCTCCCTTTGGCTTGTATCCGACTGTAGGATATCATGGTGGGTTCTTTGACCCCCCTTCCCTGCTCTTCCCCAAATGCCAATAGTGCAGCTATGGGAGCCACTACTACTACCACCACCAACACAGCTATGCCTGAAATTTGCAGCCTCCTCCTCCACCTCCTCCTAGGGCAAAATGCTGACTGCTCTCACACAAGTTGGTGCAGTGTTTTCTTGACATGTCTTAGAAAAACGAACTCCACTGAAAGCCTTCTTTGGGGTTGAAAGGAGGAGGAGCAGCAGAAATGCTCTGACCCCTGACTTCACCACACAGTGTCAGGCTCTGAAATCGCCTCCATGTCCTCCTGCTGCAACTGAGAGGAGGAGTGAACCATCAAATCTGTAATCTCATCCTCTTTCTCCTCAACTATAAGGTTGCACCTTTCCGAAGCCAGCAGAGACTACTTCTGGCCAGGTAGATGGTGTTGCTACTACCCCCATTATTGCTTTGGGTCTTTTGTTTGGAAACTTTCCATAGCCCAGACATTTTTGGGCCTCTCAGATAATGTTCTACACTACCCTATGTATTGGTGTAGTAAACACGTATATATGCTGCTTGTTGTAATGTAATCTACAATCCCCCCTTCCCCCTCAAAAAAAAAAATAAAAAATAAAAATATTAAAAACGTGTGAATAAAGGGAAATGGATTTGGGCCTAAACTCATTATCATTCCCACGTTCTCTTGTATGCTACCTTGTCTTTTGGTGTAGTAATCATGTATATATGCTGATATGCTTCTAGTTTGAATATAATCTGTCCCCGTTAGAAAAAAAAAAGTGGAAATGTGTTTTAGAACATAGAAATAAAGGAAAACTGATTTAGGCATACATTTGTTATTCCTCGCTGATACTTTAGATATATATATATATATATATATATATATATATATATATATATATATCGCTTAATGGAATTGAAAGCTTCCCCCCCCAAAAAAAGAATTAAATTGAGTAATTAAATTAAATCAAATAAATGGATGGCTGAGGCTTGATGCTTAATTTCAACTTAACACACAAAGATAGATTACTGTCAAACAGTGGACTTTGCTACAGTAATGATGTATATATGCTGCTCCCAATACAAATTAAAAGTACAATCATGTAGAAACTGAAAATACGTAAACGGACGACTAGCTTGATGCTCAATTTAAACTTAATACACACAGGTAGATTGCTGCTACACCATGTGTATTGCTGCAGTGATCACGTATATATATATGGGCCCGACATATTTATGATCACTAATATGCGCTAAGAGCTTCTACTTTATCTCATAGTAAGTATAGCAGTTACGCATTTCACTTTTTTCACACATTCATCGTATGTGTATCTTAGCGCAGACAGAGTGCTGCTACTTCTTTGTAATAGTTGTAGATGCAGTAGCCATGGTAGCTTGCACCTGTCCTTCACCTATTTATGTATTTTGGATGTGCAGGTTCATTCTTTGCTTATTTGTGTATATATATACAGTATATATATATATATATATATATATATATATATCTCCAATATATAAAGCTGAGTGTGTGGTGTGTGTGTGTGTGTATGTCCGCTAAAGGAATCCGCACCGCTGCAGCTACAATCACATAATTTGGCACACATGTACATCAGGTGTCCGGGAAGGTTTTAGAACAGTTTTCAACTCTCCAGGACGTACCTTTCCTGAGATATTCCCAAAAAATGCATTAGCCAATAGTAGCCTGGTCACATGACCCTTATCATCCAATAGAAGCTCACAGGCACACATCAGGTTTCTATGACAACCTAGCCAGTTCACTGCTTTAGGTCTGCATTAAAGAGGCAGAGCACTGTGGATGACAATGTTAAATGGGTATTCCCGGTTACCATAACTATAACTTATGTTTTAGACTAACTCATCATCAATCATTACCTCATATAATGTAAATTTTACATATTTACTGTTCAGTGGTAATAAAAGATGTTTTCTTCCACTGCTACCCACCTTCCTCCTAAATCAGGCATTGACCTGTAATTCCGGCCACCGTCAAAAGAAGGACTTAAAAGCCCCACCCCCAGATCCCACTAAGTCACGCCCCTGACTCAGTCAGGCCACGCCCCTTCCATGCTGCATTTGACCAGGATTAAAAATATTGGTAAAAATCACCTTCTGTCAGCTGCAGGGGGAGACTTTCTCCCTGCAGCTCATTGATCAGACTGCACAGTGCTGCTGCTGAGAGTGCTGCTGCTGTGTCCATCCAGGCCCTGTGCATGACAGAGGACAGGGAGTCTGAAAGCCAGACCGTCCAGCCTAAAACAAGACCTCTGGCCAACCTAGGGGCAGGCTGATGTTAGGGTGGCCAGATGTCCGGCTTTAGGCTGGACAGTCCAGTTTTCTGGCTACCTGTTCTCCGTCCGACGCAGTGCCTGGACAGACACAGGGATGTCCACCCTTTCAGTAGCTCACACTCAGACAGCTTCTCCTCCATGTCTTCACGGAGCCAGGGGGGCGTGGCCTCATGTTTAGTGATGTGTCTTCATGGGAACTGGGGGCGCTGTTTCACGTTTGGGGGAATGGCCGGTGAGGTCTGGCTTTCTGGGGTGAAGACAGTGGCCACTCTAGCTGCTGTGGAGGTCACAGTTAAAGGGGCGGGCTTCTGTAGAGGTCACTGTTAAAGGGGCAGGCTGCTGTAGAGGTCACTGTTGAAGGGGCAGGCAGCTGTAGAGATCACTGTTAAAGGGGCAGGCTGCTGTAGAGGTCACTGTTTAAGGGGTGGGCTGCTGTAGAGGTCTCTGTTAAAGGGTCTGGCCGCTGTAGAGGTCTCTGTTAAAGGGGCTGGCCGCTGTAGAGGTCACTGTTAAAGGGGCGGGCCGCTGTAGAGGTCACTGTTAAAGGGACAGGCACTGTAGAGGGCACTCTCGATATCTTTTAACGACACACACACACACAAACAGTAAAAGAAGTAAATTAAATATACCCGGGCGAAGCCGGGTCCTTCAGCTAGTATATATATATATATATATATATATATATATATATATATATATATATTGTGACATACTGAAAGGTCTGTTGCTTGATGGAAGGTATTTTCCTCCCAGCATGTGCTGCTGGACTGATTGACGCCAGGTGAGGTCAAGCACCGGGCTGGATTGTAGGTGCCAGTCCGGGCTTTGCTGACACCAAACAGTGTTAAAAGCCAGCCAAACTGAAGCAGAGTGAGGAGAGGAAGGCTGGTGCCTGAATGAAGGCTGGAGACCTGTCTGGGAGGACAGGGGGGGGGATTTTGTTTCTATAAATGGACTCTTTATGCAGAACCTGCAGCATGGTGTGAATTAACGCCAGGACCTTCAACTCAGGTGAAGTTGTTTTTGATGTACTGTTATACCTGCATGTGTGAATAAAACACTGCAGTTGGATTAAGAACTGTTTTTGTGCCTCTGTTCTGCATCCGCTTACCCTGCCTACCAGAGTGAATCCCCACAATATATATATATTGAGTTAACACTCAAGCTCTTAATTGAAATTCCTTAACTCATTGTGATATCCTGTAACAACAATTAAAGGTGAAGGCTTAACACAACTAGTTTAATTAACGCATCTAGTTAAGCATGTGTGTTAACTCTACTTCTTCTGTATATCTATATCAATATACATAATATATATCATTTATTATGCTGCTATTGTGGCATAAAAGTTTTGTCGCATACCACATTGAACAACTTTAGAGACTTTTCCCCATTCTTGCCTCTTTTCTGAAGTGGTGGAAAAAGGAGGTGTGGTAAGGTGGGAGGGGTGGGGTCAGTGGGCTATTTATTTTTATTCAGGCTGGTTTTCTGGCATGAATTAAGTTAGGAATCTATGTGTCACGCGAGGTCGGCGTCGCGCTCCCTCTGCACGACATCGCCGGACCTCTCCGCCCCCCTAGAGACGAGCAATAGGGAATTGAAGTGCTGGTCTTGTCAGCCAGCACTTCATGAGTTAATTCTCTGTTTGGGTTTAGCCATGTGGTGCTGATCACACCACATGGCTACTTTGCATATTTTTTGGACAGCTTGCTCCGCCTCAGGTCATGTGATGCTGGCCACATCACATGATCCTGGGTGGGCTATTTAAAGATGGCAACTGCCTCACTCAGATGCCTGTGATTAGTTCTACCTTTGACCAGTGCTTGTTACCTTGCCATATTGATCTTGCTATTTGGACTCTGACTCGGATTTTGGACTTAGACTACTCTTCTCTTGACCCCCTGGTATTTGACGCGATCTCCTGTATTTGACCCGGCTTGTTTACCTTTCTTATATTGTGTTTGTTCCGTCCGTTTGTGTCTATCCCTGTGTTCCCTTCCCTGCCCTGCACTTACTTAGTACAGGGAACGTCTCCAAGTTACGGTGTTGCCGCCTAGGGCTCCTACTGTAAGTAGGCAGGGAAAGAGGTGGGGTTCAGGACAGGGCTCACTCTCCCTTGTGTTCCCCCCTGTCGTGACAGAATCACAGGCCGTACCATATGGAGCCGTTGCGGGTTCTCACGGACCAGGTGCAGGGCATGGCGCATATGATCCAGAACCTGGCCGAGAGACTCCAACATCAGGAGCGGCTACAAACTATACCAGTAGCCACTCCCTCCACAGCTAATCCTATTTTAGAACCCCATGTTAAGTTGCCGGATCGATTTTTTGGGGACCGGAAAACTTTCCGTTCCTTTAAGGAGAGCATGAGGTTGTATTTTCGTTTACGTCCACACTCCTCGGGTTCCGAGCAGCAGCGAGTAGGAATCATTATTTCCTTGCTGCAAGGTGATCCGCAGGAGTGGGCCTTTTCGTTACCCCCTGACTCCCCCAGCCTGCAGACTGTGGATGCATTTTTTTCAGGCCTTAGGCCTATTATATGAGGAGCCTGACTTGGCTGCTGTAGCTGAGACTCAGCTCAGAGACATTCGGCAGGGTAACCGTCCAGTTGAGGATTACTGTGCTGAGTTTAGAAAGTGGTGTGTTTCCTCTGGATGGAATGACCCAGCTTTGAGAAGCCAGTTTAGGGTGGGGCTGTCTGACCATCTTAAGGATTTATTAGTCAGTTATCCTACTCCTGACACCCTAGAGGCGACCATGACGTTAGCTATTAAACTGGATCGGCGGGTAAGAGAGAGACGGAGGGAACGATCAAGTACTTCTCAAGTTGTTGTCATGCCTGAAACCCCTCTTCTGAGTCCACCTCCTACCAGGGTCCCGGAGGAGCCCATGCAGTTGGGAGGAACTTTGAGAGACCAGAGACGCTTGAAGGGAGCCTGTTTCTACTGCGGTGAAATGAACCACTGGCTCCAACAATGTCCGAAACTTCCGCCCTCTAAGAAATCTTCTGCGGGAAGTAAGGTAACCCCAGCGGTGGTAAGGAAGAAAATTTTAGTACCTATTTCCATTGCATACAATCAATTCAGGGGGTCTGGTAAAGCGTTTGTCGATTCTGGTTCTGCTGCTAATTTTTTTAATTTGGCTTTGTGCAGTCTGTGGGTATACCAATGGTTCCTCTAAGTGAGGTGATCCAAATTATCGCTATTGACTCCACCCCCTTGAATAATGGGAGGGTTGAGTTTTGTACTCCTAGTGTGACCCTGACTGTTGGGATTTCTCATTCCGAAAAGTGTATTTTTTGGGTTTTAAAAAATTTACCTGCCGACCTAGTTCTTGGTTTACCTTGGTTACAGGACCACAACCCTGTGATCAATTGGTCGACAGGTGAATTGGAGAAATGGGGTCCTAATTGTGACAAATGTTACAAATCCGTATTGCAGTTGGGAGGTACCACTGAGTCTCTTACATTGCCTGAGTATATCTGTGATTTTTCGGACGTTTTTTCCATGTCCGAGACTGAGTTCCTCCCCCCTCACCGGCAATATGATTGCGCCATCGACATTATTGAGGGGTCCAAGTATCCCAAGGGCCGTATCTATAATCTCTCTACTCCAGAGCGTCAGTCCATGAGGGATTATCTCAAAGAGAGTCTGGCCAAGGGTCACATCCGGTCTTCAGTTTCTCCCATGGGGGCAGGATTTTTCTTTGTTGGCAAAAAGGATGGAGGATTGAGGCCCTGTATTGATTACAGGGAACTCAATAAAATTACTGTTAAAAACAGGTACCCGCTGCCCCTTATTCCTGACTTGTTGAATCAGGTCCAGGGGGCCTGCTGGTTTACTAAACTGGATCTGAAAGGGGCATACAACCTGATCAGAATCCGGGAGGGGGACGAATGGAAAACTGCTTTAATACCCCGGAGGGTCATTATGAGTACCTAGTAATGCCCTTCGGGTTAAGTAATGCTCCTGCGGTATTCCAAAATTTCGTCAATGACATTTTTAGACCTTTGATTGGTAGATTTATGATTGTCTATATCGACGACATCCTGATTTTCTCTGCTGACTGGGAGAGTCACGTATCCCACACCAGGCTAGTGATGGAGGTTTTACGTGAAAACAAATTATTTGTTAAAAAAGAGAAGTGTATCTTTGGTGTTCAAGAAGTGGCCTTTTTAGGGTACATTCTTACCCCTTTTTCCTTCAAGATGGACCCAGCGAAGGTACAGGCCATTGTGGACTGGGTGCGACCTTCCTCCTTGAAGGCGCTCCAGCGATTTTTGGGTTTCGCTAATTTTTACCGGAAATTTATCAAGGATTTTTCGGTAATAGCCAAACCCATTACTGATTTGACTCGCAAGGGAGCTGATCTAGTCAATTGGCCCCCTGCAGCTATTGAAGCTTTTGATAAGCTAAAGAACTGTTTTGTTAATGCCCCTGTGTTAATCCAGCCTGACCAGAGTAAGCCCTTTGTGGTTGAGGTGGATGCGTCTGAGGATGGTGTGGGGGCAGTACTGTCCCAGGGGTCTTCCACCCTAACTCATCTCAAACCATGCGCCTTCTTCTCCCGCAAGTTCTCTCCTGCCGAGAGAAATTATGACATTGGTAATAGGGAGTTACTAGCAATCAAGTGGGCATTTGAAGAATGGCGTCATTTTGGGGGCATTACACCGTATTACGGTCCTCACGGATCATAAGAACCTCATGTTTCTGGAGTCTGCTAAGCGATTGAATCCTAGACAGGCGAGGTGGGCTTTGTTCTTTACTCGCTTTGATTTTTGTGTTACTTTTAGACCCGGAAGCAAGAACATTAAGGCTGACGCCTTATCCCGAAGCTTTCAGGCGTATCAGCCTCCTGACGTCCCTCCTGAGCCCATCCTGCCAGCTGACATCATTGTAGCCGCTACCTCGTCTGATCTGGCATCTGAAATTTTGGCAGAACAACATCTGGCTCCCACTGGTACCCCCAATGACAAATTATTCGTGCCGATTCATTTGCGTTTGCGACTGCTGGGTGAGTGCCATAACTCTGTTTTGTGTGGACATCCTGGTATCAATGCCACCAAGGAGTTAGTTTCTAGGCATTATTGGTGGCCATCGATTTCCAGAGATGTTCAGGCTTTTGTAACTGCGTGCAATACTTGTGCCAGGTCCAAGAATCCCAAGACACGACCTATGGGCGAGCTACGTCCATTACCCATACCTAGCAGACCATGGTCACATCTGTCCATGGATTTTATCACGGATTTGCCTTGCTCTGAGGGTAAAACTGTGATTTTAGTGGTGGTTGACAGATTCAGTAAAATGTGTCATTTTATTCCATTGTGTAAGTTACCCTCTGCTAAGTTCTTGGCTTCTATATTTATGGACCACATTGTTAAATTGCATGGTATTCCAGAGAATATTGTATCGGACAGGGGTGTTCAGTTTGTATCCAAGTTTTGGAGGGCTTTCTGTTATAAGATTGGTATCTCTTTGTCCTTTTCGTCAGCTTTTCATCCAGAGACCAATGGTCAGACTGAACGTCTGAACCAATCTGTAGAACAATTTCTTAGGTGTTATGTTGCAGATAACCAGCATGTGTGGGCCAGATTCCTGTCTCTGGCCGAGTTCGCGATTAATAACCGTGTGAATTCGTCTTCTGGGGTATCGCCGTTTTTCTGCAACATGGGGTTTCATCCGCGCTTTGGCTCCTTTTCTCCAGCTGCTTCGGTGGTCCCAGAGGCCAACGTTCTCTCTCAGGAACTGTGCACAGTTTGGGCACAGGTTCAGTCGAACCTGGAAAAGGCCCAAGGTATTCAAAAGGTCAAGGCTGATAGGAGACGTTCTAAGAGTGTGGATTTTAAGGTGGGGGACATGGTATGGTTGTCTACAAAAAATCTTCACATGAAGGTACCCTCCTATAAATTTGCGCCGCGCTTCATTGGTCCTTACAGGATCACCAAGGTGATCAATCCTGTGTCTTTCAAGTTATGTTTACCCGACTCCCTTCGTGTTCATAATGTATTTCATATTTCTTTACTCAAACGTTATGTTGCTCCATTGGGTCCTGAGGAACAGTCTCCACCTCCGGTCGAGGTGGCAGGACAAATGGAACACGAGATTGCTAGGATCATTGATGTGAGGAGGGTCCGGAATTCCTTCCAGTACCTCGTACATTGGAAGGGGTTCGGTCCTGAGGACAGGTCTTGGGTACCGTTAACCAGGATGCATGCGGACTCGCTCATCAGGAGGTTCCATCTGCAGCATCCCGATAAGCCTGCTCCCACTAGTAAGGGTCCGGTGGCCCCTCGTGAAGGGGGGGGTACTGTCACGCGAGGTCGGCGTCGCGCTCCCTCTGCACGACATCGCCGGACCTCTCCGCCCCCCTAGAGACGAGCAATAGGGAATTGAAGTGCTGGTCTTGTCAGCCAGCACTTCATGAGTTAATTCTCTGTTTGGGTTTAGCCATGTGGTGCTGATCACACCACATGGCTACTTTGCATATTTTTTGGACAGCTTGCTCCGCCTCAGGTCATGTGATGCTGGCCACATCACATGATCCTGGTGGGCTATTTAAAGATGGCAACTGCCTCACTCAGATGCCTGTGATTAGTTCTACCTTTGACCAGTGCTTGTTACCTTGCCATATTGATCTTGCTATTTGGACTCTGACTCGGATTTTGGACTTAGACTACTCTTCTCTTGACCCCCTGGTATTTGACGCGATCTCCTGTATTTGACCCGGCTTGTTTACCTTTCTTATATTGTGTTTGTTCCGTCCGTTTGTGTCTATCCCTGTGTTCCCTTCCCTGCCCTGCACTTACTTAGTACAGGGAACGTCTCCAAGTTACGGTGTTGCCGCCTAGGGCTCCTACTGTAAGTAGGCAGGGAAAGAGGTGGGGTTCAGGACAGGGCTCACTCTCCCTTGTGTTCCCCCCTGTCGTGACACTATGGCAGCTAGGAGGTTGCTGTAGATTTTAGTTTGTCACATGGCAAGCACATGCATCAGGCCAGACATACCGCCTGTGCAGCCGATTACAAGCACCCATTACAAGAAGACAGAGCTGCAATTCTCTTAGTAGAAAGGACCTTTGAGGACATCATTGCCATGTGATCAGTAATAATTTGATGATGGCGATGATGAAGTGATGACTGTATAATGTAGGGTGCTGTCAACTGTGGAGTGCTATACAGCATACTGTGTACTGCTGACTGTATACTGTGGTGTGCGTTATACTGTGGGGTGCTGATTGTAATCTGTGGGGCGCTATACTGAATACTGTGGGGTTCCTATATACTATGGGGTGCTGTATATTGTTGGGTGCTATACTAAATACTGTGGAGTGCTGTATGTTGTAGGAAACTATATTGAATGCTTTGGGGTGCTATTCTGAATACTGTGGGGTTCTGTATACTGTGGGGTGCTATACTGAATACTACTGTGGGGTGCTGTATATTGTTGGGTGCTATTCTGAATACTGTGGGGTGTTACACTAAATACTGTGGGATGCTGTATACTGTGGGGGTACTTTTGTGTGCTGTATACTGTGAGGTGTTATACTATATATTGGCTGCATACTGTGGGTTACTATATACTGGGTGGTGCTATATACTGTGGGGCATTACTGCGTGCAGAGTGTTGCACACTATACACTGTGAGGTGCTGGGGGTGTTATACTATTTATGTCAATTCAACAACTCTGACCCAAATAAATGAAGGGTATTAGGTCCTTCTATATAAAAACTGTCCGCCCTATGACTGATAGCCCCAAATTTACATTCATCCCATAACCTGTAATAATAATTTTTTTATTTAATTAAAGTAAAAGTTCTGAAGCACTAAGCACCTAGTGAGCTATTCTAGTGTATTATTCTGTGTGTTCCCTTCTGCACGAGGGACTGTGGTTTTGTGCACTGTCGCCACTAGTCCCTCTATTACTTCCTTATCAATAATAAATCATATTGTACAGCACTGACGATAACTGTCTTTTAAAATTGCTTCATACGCTGCCCCCAAAATGTTTTGCCAGATCCCTGGTATCCTCAGAGGTGTATGGGCAATGACACTGTATATGTACCATAGTTTTCTTTAACATGTACCAGAAAAAAATAAACATGTGGCGCAATGCGAAAGAGGGGACAGTCACAGCAAATGGAGGGAGAGGCCCAAGGTGGATAAACAGCCCTGGGCTTATGATACACTTAATGTGCCCCTTTAATGCGTAAAAGGCATATTAAAGCCCACCTGGAGCTTGCAAAAAAGCAGACGACTCTCAAACTGTGAGAAAAAAGATTTCATGGTCTGTTTTAACCTAGATTGAACTTTTTCTAAATGTCATATCTGGAGGCATCCACGAACTGCTCATCACCTGCCCATTACCATCCCTACAGTGAAGCATGGTAGTGTAAGGATTGTGCTGTAACAGAGTTTTTCAGTGGTTGGGAAAAGGAGATTGGTCAGGGTTGTAAAAAAATATTCAAATGTGTTTCGCAGCAACACTTACGGAATAAAGAAGTCCTTTAAGCAGGGGTGCTCGCGGTGTTGGATATCAGCCCGTGTATCCCAGAATATTCAGATCAAGAGAGAGAAAAAACGCAGCACTCACTGGTCTTCAATCCATTGCAGATTTATTCATCAAACAAATTGCGACGTTTCGACCGCAGTGGTCTTTTTCAAGCAAGTGGTGAAGTGTACAATACCAAGTATAAGTATCATCCCATAAGTTAAGGAACCCCCCCCTCATTATGCAAATGTGTTACTTCCACATTAACAACACACATGTCCACAAGAGATATTAGCAAAACATATAAACAGTGTACTCCTATCCATCAAAATCCCTCATTGTGGTACATACAGTAATTACAAAGTGCTTTTTGCAGCTACCTTAAGCAGTTCAAGTGTTGTGCATGTTGTTTCAGCAAGGCACGCCCATATTCAGCTTTCCCGGGTGTTCATGCACGTGTTTGAAAGCATGGCGTGTCCAGGTCCCCATTGCGCCTGCGCCGTGTATCACGGTGATGCGAGGGAAGCTCCGGCTCCTGTCGGCAGTTCGCGCATGCGCTCATTGTCCCCATAGTCCAGCGCTTTACCGGGGACATGTAGCGCTGCTGCGAGCATTCAGAGACAACAGATAGGTATACCTGTAGTGCACAGGTATCATATGCAAATATAGCTAGGGCATAGTATGCTTCATATCATTATTAGCTGATATATATAGGCGTAATCTGCATATAAGTGGTATGTAAGTATATCTAAGGTGCTATTACGTCTCAAATCATTACTTATGGGTCAATATCTATTATGGAAGCCTCATATAATTATTTACAGTGGACTCATTTGCACTATAAGATTACATAACAGCAATGCACGGTAGTTATGCGTACTCATGCCATATCATTTGTATGGGAAGTAGTGTACTTGTTGTCCCCCTACTGTCATCAGTACTGGAAATGCCAGTGCTATGTTGGAGATCATAGGCTCACCGGGGTACCACTGATTATATTATGACTGGATGGACCACCGGTGACAGTTACCAACACACGCAATAAGGGCCAGTCCCGGTTGGGGTGGGTCCCCCACATCTGCAAGTACAGGGGACCCATTCTACACCGGAACCACCCATTTAAAATATGAGCCCAGAATGAGGCGGCCTCCTCATTCTCATGAGGGTGGTGGATCTACTACCCAAACATCAAAGTAAATAATTGGTACAAGGCGTGTCCCTACTGAACTTCAGGAAGCCAGCCCTGACCATTTGGATTGCATTCATACAAAACAGGCAAGGTGGGTTGACCCCTAAGGGGCCCCCCTCCCTGCCCGTGTGGGTATCCACACATTCTACCATTCGTCATTGGCGATGGGGATCCCGGGTAGCCTATAACAAATTAAGAAACTAATGTATGTAAAACAAAAAAATGTTCCAAAAGTGAGAAGGAAGGGCTGTTCCAAAAGTGAGAAGGAAGGGCTGTTCCAAAAGTGAGAAGGAAGGGCTGTTACCCATGTTTGGGCTGTTGCAACTGCAACAGCATGCTTAAAGGGGACAATTTCTCACATCCAAGGACTGGAAAGAGATATACCATAAAGGACTTTTATACCTGTAGATCAGACTATGTAATCTACACTCTGCAATGT
Organism: Rhinella marina; assembly: GCA_900303285.1. Lineage (NCBI taxonomy): Eukaryota > Metazoa > Chordata > Amphibia > Anura > Bufonidae > Rhinella > Rhinella marina. Next base: position 4,477 of record ONZH01023082.1, on the reverse strand, counting down.
CCCTGCGGACTCTTATATGTAGGGGAGACCACACAGGAATTCCGGAGCAGGCTCAATCACCATCGTTATCAGATAAGGAAGATATTATCACACAAAAAGCTGGACACACAAAAGGCTGAGCAACCTGTACCTGAACATTTCCTGAAATATAGGCATAATATCACTCAGCTCAGGTTTCGTATTATTGATGGGATACCCCCCTCAAAGGAGGGGTGGGGACAGGGAACGTCTACTCAAGAGACTTGAACTTAAATGGATATTTGAACTGGATACATTAGAACCAAAGGGCCAAAATAGAGAATTCAAGATTGGTACACTCTTTTGATCCAGAAAGGACGTTACTTTTTCTATGGTTATGTTTGATATTAACATAAGATTGGTACCCAACCCTAGGGTTGTGCTTTCACTTGACACTTCACGTTAAAGTTTCATTTCACTTTTATTTCAGATACTGCAGCTTTGATATGAACTTGTGCAGCCATGGACTTGTTGTTTCTGCCACCTTCCAGAAATGGGTATGTAGTGGTTATGTGTTGTCTTCCACTATGGTTCATCTTGGTAATTTATTTAGTCCTTTTTAGTTTCTTAATTTGTTATAGGCTACCCGGGATCCCCATCGCCAATGGTGGATGGTAGTATGTGTGGATACCCACACGGGCAGGGAGGGGGGTCAACCCACCTTGCCTGTTTTGTATAAATGCAATCCAAACGGTCAGCATGTGCGAAAGCTGAATGGAGCAAAATATGATACCATTAATGCACCCCAGGTGACCGCTACCACAATTTCTTATACGACGCTGCTACTAGAGCAATTGGGCGGAGGTGTCCCACTTTGTCCAGCATGCAGCATCATAAAGCACCTTCACAGGTGGCGGGAGCCCCCTCTGTCTGCCGTGCAGACGCTTGTTACCAGTATCACCTTTGTATGGGCTTATGAGGACAATGAGGAGTGCGAAGGAAGGAGGTCTGGCCGTTAACCCCTTCCCGGCATGTGCTCACTTGATCAGTAGCAGGGACTCGGCTCTTACTCGAAAATAGAATCAAAGATGATGGCATCTCATTCTGCAAAAAAAAAAAATAAGACTTCATACAGCTCTATCAAATGAAAATTTTATAAATGTATTGTCAGAAAATGGCTGTTCTGGTACCGCAGAGGCTTTTCAAAAGCGACACTCCACCTATAAATCAATCCATCAAAATCTGTTTTGCAAAAGCAAAAAAGTGTCACATACAGCAATTTACATCCACATTTATGGCATTTCAGTTCCCAGTAGAACACCTAACAATTTAAAGGGTGTGTTGTGGCTACTTTCACATCTGCAGCATGGTTATCTGGCCGCCTGTTCGGTAAAAATGGCCAGCATTGGCCGGACTCAAACTGCAGCATGCGGATTGCCATCCGGACCTCATTATACTTAATTGTGGCTTGTGCAACCGTGTCTGGATGGCTGGCGCCTTGAGCGGCTGTGTCTGGATGGCTGGTGCCTTGTGTGGCCATGTCTGGATTGCTGGTGCCTTGTGCCACTATGTCTGGATGGTGGTCTACCTTGGTGGCTAGGCATGTACAAGCATTGACCGTGGGGCCACCGTATGCGGACACAGGATCCATTCACTTGAATGGGGTCCGGGATCTGCATCTGGCAGTCCACACCACAAAAAAAGTAGTGCATGCACTATTTCTTTGCAGTGCGGAGGCACGGACAGAAAACCCACAGAAGCACTCCGCAGTGTCTCTGTGGGGCTTGTGAACTGCACCTTCCATATTGCGGACCCATTCCGATGAATGAGTCCAGATCTGTGATGCAGTGCACAAACGGTCTTGGGCATGAGCCCTTATACAAAAGCTTCCTCAGCCTAGCCCTAGCTAGGCTACAGCACAGACTGGACTAGTTTAACCACTTCCAGGCCAGGCTATTTACCCCTTTCCTGACCAAGCCTAATTTTGCAAATCTGATGTGTCAATTTATGTGGTAATAACTTTGGAATGCTTTTACTTATCTAAGACATTGTGAGAATGTTTTTTCATGTCACATTGTACGTCATGTTAATGGTAAATTTGATTCAATGTTTTACCTTTATTTATTAAATAAAATTGAAACTTTACCAAATTTATAACATTTTGAAAATTCACCATTTTCTAAATATGAATCTCCCTGCTTTTAAGACGGATAATGATTAGTGATGAGCGAGCATGCCGGCACTCGGGTACACTCGCTGTTCGGCCGAACACCGGGTGTATTTGAGCACCATGCTCGAGTCCCCTCCCCGAATGCTAATTAATTAGCGTGCGGGGAGGGATGGCATTCAGTGTAATGCCAGTAGCCATCTTAGCTACTGGCATTACACTGATTGGCTGGCCGGGAAAGCATCATCGGGTGTTATATAGCACCCGGTGACGCCTTCCCGGCCAGTGTTAGTCAGGGAGAGCTTCCGCAAGGAGGGACAGATAGTGTAGGGAGAGAGGCACGCTAGGCAGGGATAGATTTTATTTTAATAACAAATAAAAGCCCTTTTAACCCCTTCGCGCCCAGGGGCGATGCGGGCACATGGCGCCCGCTCGCGGGTGCGGCGGGCGTCATGGCCGGCAAGTCTCTGCTGTTTCTAACAGCAGAGACTTGCCGCTACTTACCGCCATCGGCGGAGTCTTCCTGGTTGATTAGATGCCGTGACCACGGCATCTAGTTGCGTTTCAACCCGGAAGCATTCGCTTCCGGGTGGTGTACAGACACCCCGTGTGGCCAATCGGGGTGTCTGTACACCATATGAAAACTGTAATCCTCGCTGGTGAGGATAACAGTTTTCAAAGTGCAATTCTTATTCTGGCCACTAGATGGCAGGCCAGGATAAGAAATGAGCAACTCATGGATTTCTGAGTCTATAAAATCCATAATTGCTCATAAAGAAAAAAAAAAGCCACAATATATAAGCCCATATTTGAGCTTTCTAATAGTAAAAAAAAAATTAAAAAAAAATGTTAAAAAATATATAAAAAATAAAAAAGATGTAAAAGTTCAAATCACCCCCCTTTCCGTATAAGTAAAAAATAACTACCTAAATAACAATAAATATAGACATCATGGGTATCACCGTGACCGAAAACGCCCGTACTTTTAAAATATATAAAAAAAAATTCCAATATGGCGAATTGTGTGGTGGAAAAAAGCGTCCAAATGGCGATTTGCCGTTTTTTGTCGCTTTTTTTTTCTAAAAAAAATTAAATAAAAAGTGATCAAAAAGTCATACACACCCCAGAATGGTATCAATAAAAACTTCAGATCGTCCCGCAAAAAATGAGCCCCCATACAGCTCTGTACACATAAATACCAAAAAGTTATAGGGGTCAAGATTTGACAAGGAAAAAAAAAAAAAAGGGCAACTTTCTAATTATTTTATCACTATGAAAACGCAGGAAAACTATACATATTAGGTATTGCCGGATTCGTACTGACCAGTAGAATGAAAGTAATGGATCAGTTTTAATGCACATCGAACGCTGTAAATAAGAAACCCGTAGAACTGTAGCGGAATAGCGTTTTCTTTGCAATTTCACCCGGTTTGGAATTTTTTTCCCGCTTCCCACTACACCGTATGCAATATTAAATGGTGGCGTTGGAAAGTACAACTTGTCCCGCAAAAAACAAGCCCTCATACAGCTATGTGAACAGAAAAATAAAAGAGTTATGGCTGTTTGAAGGCAGGGAGCGCAAAACGAAAATGCAGAACCGAAAAAAGCTCCGGGGGTGAAGGGGTTAAGCCCTACGGGTTTTTTTTTAATTTGGGGGACTTGTGTAAACCAGGCACCCCCCACTCTTCCGAGCGGGGGGTGCCTGGTTTACTCCCATTGACTTACATTATGCTCGGGTGCTCGGCCAAAGCCCCCGAGCATACGAGCACACAGGTGCTCAATCAACACTAATAATGATACCTCGTAAATCTTATTAATTAACCTTCACCATACGGTATGTCTACTTTATGTTTGCATAATTTTATTTTTTAGGACAGAAGATCTTTAGAAGATTTAGAATTTAAAAAATTTTAGGTTTAGAATTTTTCGAGAAAATTTCCAAAAATCCACTTTTTTAAGGACCAATTCTGAAGTCACTTTACAGAGCTTACATAATAGAAACCACCCATAAATTACCCCATTTTAGAAGCGACATTCCTCAAACTATATAAAACGGATTTTAGAAGTGTTGCTAACCTTCTAAATAGTCCACAGGAATTAAAGCAAAATGGTGGTGAAATTTCAAATTTTCATTTTCGTTTGCAGATTTTCCATTTGAATCCATTTTCCTGTAGCACATCAAGGGTTAAACACAAAACAATGCTCAATATTTATTATTTTGATTCTGCAGTTTACTAAAACACCCCATGTGTGGTCATATGGGCACACAGCAGGATTTAGAAAACAAGGAGTATCATATGGTTTTTCTATCATGGAATTTGCTTAAATGGTTTTTAACCCTTTCGCTACCAG